>JAQFYM010000795.1:0-48874 GCA_034694785.1 Agrenia bidenticulata | reverse complement strand
CGCAATATAAGTATGTTTTCTTACTTTTGAGCATATTTTTTGTCATGACGGAAATATCCGTCATTATTGCTTCAGGATTTAATAATTTACCCATCCAGGTTTATTTTATGGGCTGTATAATAAACAAAGTTATATGTAATTTATTGTATTTTTATCGAATTTCCTATAAACCGAGTGGCTTAAAATCAAATGTTAAAGCATTCACTTTTTCCCTTCTGCGGTTTCTCTTCAGGTTAGACGAAATTTGCCAGTTTATGGCATTAACAAGGTAAATAAAAAAAAACTAGGACATTAAACGATTTTGCTTCAAAATAGAAATATTAAAAAAATTTGGCCATTTTTTTAACATTCTAAAATTTTTAGGCGGCAGATTTATCTTTTGACAAACAATGGTGTTGTAGTTTTGGGTCCTAACAAAAATTTGAATGCATATAAATGGTATATATTATTATAAAAAGCATATTTTTGCATTTTTTATCTTAGATGTAATTCTTAAGTATAAAAAATGGCTTTCTTTAAAAAATTTAGAAAGAAAAATACAAAAAAGAAAAAGGTTCAACTTATTTTGTTTATAGTGCGGCAATTAAATGTATTGGTCAGAAGTGTTAGAACTTAATACGTGACTAACAAGGTTAAAGAAAACGGGTTCAAGGAATAAATTTACCTGATGCCGCTATTCAAATGTGCTTAGTTATTGTAGGGTATACACCTAGTCCTAATACGTTACATCCACGTATTTTTGTTTGACAGTTGCATACTGCCAATTTAGACTTTTATATATAGCTTACCTTTAAAACCGTTTCTTTATAAATACCTGCGTCAGAAAAACATGTTAAAATGCGCAAAATTAAACTGATCTTAAGATGCATCATTTTACGAAACCAAAATATTTTTGTCTTGTAGCATTTATAACGTAATAGGCGGGGATTTTTTTTCTGAAACAAAACAATAGTGTTCAGATTTTTTTTTGTATTTATAAATTTGAAACCACAATAGCAATATATTACCAGATAAGTTAATATTTTTTTGTCTGTATTATAATTAACTGTAATTCTTAAATTAAAAAAATTGGCTTCATTTTACAAAAAGTTATGTTAAAAAAAAACATCCTGTCGTCGGTGTTTGTGTAAATAAGCGTTATCGTGTTTTACAACAAATTTTTTTACTATTACTACAATATGCAAAGATTTAAACCCTTAAGTGAATAGTTTCGTCATAGTCAACTGATAAAAAAATAAAGTCTCAATTAAGTTTTTAAGCATGCCTACAAAAAGGCAAAAACTTTGGCCAAAAGCAAAAACGTGGAATTTTTATTCTACTATTTACAGTTTTTTTTTGTTTGTTTTTTACAGGTGTTTTAAAATGGGTTCAGGCGTGTACATGCATGTTGCGTGTTAACCTGCAAACAGCGATATCGTGGCAAATACCAGGCATCCCAGTGATGTATTATCACAGATACGCAAAAGTATACGGTGATTGTACCCATTTTGGTTGGGGGTGTTATACTAGTTGATAAATTGGTTTGTTCATATACTTTAGAAATTTACACCTAATTTAGATTCTGCATATAGCAGCAATAATCGCAGTAATGAGACATTTATTGTCTGTATTCTCTTTTTTTGCTTATAATTGCCCAAATAGCTATATTTCTATCAATTCTTTTTTTTGTGCATGTTTACTTGTATTAAAGTTGCGTTATTGTACATTTTTTTATATTAATATAAAAAATAAAAAAAAATGTATCTAATACTTGGTTTTGCAATAAAGTGCAATAATTCAACAATTTTGAGCTCATTTCTCATACGAAAAACAACACTGTCAAAATGTTGAATTATCTAAATACTTGCTTTATTTTTAACATGGTAAAGTAAAACTGGTAATTTAGCTTTTACGAGCAAAAAGTATAAAAACAGCCTCTAAAATACAACTTACTATCGTTATAGTGTAGTTTAAGGCTTTTATGTAATCGCCTGCTAGCAATCACCTTTGTTTGCGCAGTCTAACATGTTTTTATTATACAATATAATATTTGTCATTTAGTAAAATACCTAAATTTCGTTTTTGTCACTTGTTAAGCCCAAAATTATGTATTTACGAGTAACAAGATAATCGATAATTGTACCTTGATTTGTGTGCACAGAAAGATTAAATCTTTTTACTATATGTAAGCAAACGGGTATGTATTAGTATAAAAAGTCATTCTTTACATACATACAAAAATTACCAGTTCTTTCGTTGTTTTTTATTAAAATTATTTTACTTTTTTCAAATGAGAAATCGAAAATTTAAAAAATACCAGGTTGAAAAGTTTATGCTTAATCTGAAATTCAGTTGGTGTGATAATGCACTTGCGTAGTTAAATTGATTGCAGAGTTTCTAATCTAAAATACTTTTTTTTAAATAAAAAAAATGATACCAAAGTGCTCTTGACGAATTAACCTGATGAATATAGCGTAGTATGTATAACTATGCAAAAATTTTGATGCGAAAATATGTATAAAAATGCAAAAAACTATTATAAATATGCTATCTAAAAATATGTGCACCCATCTTGTTGTTCCGCACGTTAACTAAAGCGTAGGCGATTATTTTTTTATCTGTAAATTTTTTTTACCTTTTTTATGTTAAAATGAATGTCAAATAAAAAATTTTTAAAGTTTTATACTAAGGTTTTATAAAATATTATAATTCTAAGCAAAATTATTCTAATATAGTACATAAAGTATAAAATATCTTGTATGTAAAAGCGCAAAATAGAAATTAAGGCAACTAAGCGGCCGGTTAAATTAGACATACCGGGCATATTGCCTATTAAGCCTACACTTAGGTTACTAATAATGTAACTTCAGTCAAGGTTTTGCACATTAAAAACATATACAGAGTATTTTTAAAAATTTATACAATTTTATTTGTTTTTTTAATTTTTTTTCATCTATTTCAGCAGCAATGTTCGTTGTGATGATGATATAATGACAAATTGTTTAGTTGTTATATCATCTGCTAGTACATCATGATATTCTGAAAATTTATCATTAGTAAGCGACATATATCGAAAATTTCAACGCCTGTAATATAATGGTTTGTTTCTTTGTACTTTTTCTGTCCAGTATCGGTAAAACTTGCAAACAAATTTGTTCCGATGATTTCTTCTATTACTTTTGATATTCAAGGGCGATATGAGCGTTTATGCCGTATACCGAAAACGCGTTTTTTTTTTTACAAGCGACGTTTATATTAAAAAAAGCGCCTTTGTGCAAAAAAAATATTACACAAATAAACAATATTACTTAAAAAATATTTTTTCTTGTAAAAAACGCATAATTCTATTAGATTATTTGACCATTATATATATTTGTCTAAATATTGCGTAATAAAATTATCTAAGTTTTTTAAGTTTATTTTTATTATGCAATTAATAGTCGAAAATTGTATCTATGCCAACATTATCTTTTTTATGTCTACTTATGTTTATGTCTTTACTATAAAACTTCAGCTTAGCTTAATTTAATTTTAATTAGAGTAAGGTTACGGTTTTGTTTTGGTTAATGTATAAGAGAGTGTACATGAAAAGTAGTAATTTTAAGTAATATAATTTTTTTGTCAAAAAAGCGCTTTTTTTGTTATAAAAATCAGCCGTCGGCATAAAAGCGCTCAGTTTTTGCTTTTGCGCAGAATCGCCATACGCTTCGTAATAACTGTGGTTTTGCATAATTATCGTCTACTTTTGATGTTCACAGTATCTCTTTTTTGTTTTATTGAGTATTGCAATGCGCCATGTTTTTTTTAATTTTGCGTTTACATTAAAGATCTTGTGGTAATAAAGCATGTTTTGCACTTGCCATTTTATTGTGACGCATTTTTTTAACAACTACATGATAGTACGAAAGTATCAGAGATATAAAATTTTAAACTTGTTTAAAATCATTCATAAATATATCTGGCTGGTTACTTTGTTATGACGAGCAGGGATGGGCATATATGCATGTTTATAAGAGTTTTTCTTATTTTTTTGGTAATTACCGAATATATTCTCGCCGTCGATTTTGGAAAATACCATTTTGTAATTTTCTTATTTATTCTTTTATTTATACAGTGTATAAAATGGCAAAATCGCCAAAAATTACTATATAAAACAGATTTGTTTATTTTTAAGAATAAAAGAACCGGACATTTGTAAGTTATTTATTCCAAGAAAATGATGAATGTTACATTTTTTTATTTCAGTATTTCCACTTACCCCCGTATACGACTTTATACCACTGGACTATCTAAAAGCTACAAATTAAAGCTAACTTTGTTTTTCTGCTAAAAAAATAGTAGCAATTTGCACAAAATAAAAAAACCGGTTTCTTACGATCAAAAACATGAATTTAAATTTTTTAAAAGTATGTTTAACATATACAAAAACAGTGTGTTCTACTTTTTATATAACAAAACACTGTTTCCTAGTATGTATTATGCCAAAAATACATTTTAAATGCTATTTTTAAAATTAATAAAACATTTATTTTACAGTCATTAGACTACAAAAATAGCATTCTAAAAAATATATATAGCGTTGTTAGTGGACTTCGACACATAGGATTAAGATAAAAGTTTAGAATTCGCACTTTCATCACAATTGTATAGTAAAAAATTCGTAAAAAAAAATTCGAGATGGTTTTGACGCTTTAACTATGTTCTTTACAACAGTCTGTAGAAAAAAAATGTGTCTTCGGTAATAAACAATTATATAGTGCATGTGTATGTGTATGTATACACGATGTTACTGGAGAGCGATACATAGACCGTATCAAACATAGCACATGTAAATATATGGTCAAAAAAAATCTTTTATTTATTTTCTTTTCTGTTTCTTTTACTAGCGCATGATGAGCTTTGGATATGATCTGCTTTTCTTAGTATACATTTTAAATTCAAAACAGCCCATTAGACACCCCCATTTAATATAAACTATATGGTGAATAAAACCATGTGAAAGTTATTAAACAACATTTACTGCCAGTCATATATATACTAAATATACACATATTATTTTTTTAGGGGTACTTTTGTATTCCTAGATACAATTTTTTATAGTAAAAAACTGTTTTCAAAGCCAATGTAATGCACGAGCCTTATTTTTACGTTGCATTTTACTTATAAAACAAGTTTTTAATTATTTTGTTTTCTATAATCATAATAGTAGAACTTAAAATTTATAGAAAAACAATTTGCCTTCGTTTCCCTACAAACAAAAAAACTTAGTTTGACATTTTTTTGAATACAAAAACTACAGAATATTTTTTAGCAATGCTATAAAATTTTAAGTACTAATAAAAATGGCCATTCTTACGCTTAAATACCAAATTACTCAATTTTTTGTTTTTTTGTGTATTATCTTTTGTGATTTTATTCCATATAAAATTCATTGTAATGAGACATATCTTTAAAAGATTATTCGCATATACTAGCGTTACCGAGAATATTACCTATATTTGCAAAAGTGAAAATTTGCCTATCCCTGGTGACGAGCGCGCGCAGAACTTGGCACCATCATCTGTTTATTCATATATTTTTGTTGTGAAAGATCGACATTTTACTGCAATACCGACATAGAGACAACGCCGACTGTTATTTGCTGCTACTCCACAACTGACTTATTTCTTGTGTTATGGGCACAACAGCTGTTTTTGGTTGTGCATATTAGACAAAGTGCTGTGTCCTTTGTTTTGTCTAATCATAGTTCTTACTCATCGCATATGGGTGGTTATATTAATAAAATAAAAGATGTAAATATTGATGTGTTTTTATGATTACTGTAGTTCTAGGTATAAACAATAAATACTGTTATTTTTTTATTTAACTTTTTGTTGCAAACAAACAGTTGTTTAAAAATCCAGAGATGATTTAAAAAATATACGTGGATATAAAAATTTTTTTTTTAAAAAAACTGTGTATTTGTAAACCGTATGTACCCGCATATTTGACATGACTTAACTAAAAGACCGCTGCTATTTAAAACAATAAAAAGTCAATTCTATGATAATCGTTTCGTATTTTTTAGATTGATAATATATAGAGAACTATGAAACAAAAAGTGTTATTTAATAAAGTCATAATCGCAATCATCATTGTCACAAAGCAAATTCTACGACTGCATAATGAATGCGGCGTATTTGTAGGCGTCAAATACCATGTACCCAATCATCATCACCACCTTTAGTTTTTTTCTACCAAAAACCGCAAACCACCACGAAGAACTTCCCCTTTAAAAACTTGACCGCCGAACAAAAATGAATTACACGATTATTGTACAAAAAATTGCAAAAATGTTAATTCCTTGTACCACCATATGCTTGGCTGAACTGCCAAAGCACCATGAACCTACCCTACAAAGTCTTTTGCAACTAAACGTCGTTAGTAAATACTACTGTTACACCCATACATCATCAAACTCATATAAAACGCTTACCAAAGCACAGTGAACTTTAAATCCATTTAATGCCTTTTTAATGCGGATTAAACACAATTTTTGTTATACCGCTACCATCAAAACAACATGGGCCGATTTACCATTACCGAAGAATATGAACGACACATCAAAAAAAAACCGACATTAATTTAAAACAAGATATGTTAAAAAAAAAACATTTTGGTCGTTACAATGTATAAAAACACGTACTATCTAACATTACATGTACAAAATAATATAGAAAAAAAAGCGTGTAAATAGCGTATGCATGTTAAAATACAACAACCACTAGTAACAGTATCTTGAAATAATTTTGCCTCGCGTTGTGTAAGTTTAAAATCTGGTTAACATAGATTATTTTATGCAAAAAGACTAAAAATTGTAATTAATGTAATCTAAAAAAAAACATAAAAATTGCAGTATTAGAAATAAAACCAGAAGTACTAAATCTCAAATAATTGTACAATAAGTAATCTATTGTTAAATACTTTTTTTTTGTTTGCGACTATAATGCATCATTCTTATATTCAAAAATATGATTTTTTCGATTGCAAAAACCTGTTCTACGACCATTTTGGTATATGCATTACATAACTGCAGATGTAATACATTAGTTAGTGTACCCTACCCAAAATGGCTTGCCTTTGCTATTTAATTAGAATTGGGGTGCACCCAAAGAGGATACCGAGCAGTTTTGAGACCTATAATTCAACATAGACTTACCGCATATTTTTTTGGAGACCGTCACTTTAATTTGGTGTCGTATACCTTACTAATAAAGGAGCCCATAACAAAAAAATATTAAACAATTATCTTATAACCGCAATTCTTTTTTCTTTAGATAGTTTTTGGTTTAAAGTAAAAGTGGCCTATTTTGCAAAAATGCATTTGTACTAAATAAAAATGCGCTAGATATCTTTTACGGTACTGTTTTTTACCATTTAAGCAGTTTTTCAAAAATTTACAAAAAATGTATTTTTTGTGAATTTTCTAAAAAACCTAAAAATTTGTGCAAATGTAGTGTTTCTCTACACATACTACTTTTTTAATGCATTGCTGGTTTTTTTACCTACATAAAAAAACTAATTAAAATGCACATGTACCAAAAAGTGATAATAATAACATACATAGGTAATAAATACAAAAAAGCAAAAACGAAAGTACAGCTTTTTTAGTAGCAAATGTAGTATCGTATATCAAATATTATTTTTACATGTTTTTTTTTTGTCTACACGAATTTTTTTTTTTTTGTTGAGTATCGTTAACATGTTTTTTTAGTAATCACATATAAAATTGGCTCATTAAAATAATGAGGTTCTTCTTCTATTGCAGCGTTCATCATATGTGTACCAATAATTGTTACTAAGCTTAAATATGTTTCTACAATAACCGCAAAAACCGATACTATGCATTTTTTTTTACTGTTTGAAAAAAGCGTTTTTTTTTTTCGTAACAAATAAAAAATTCACATGATAAACAACAAATATTTTTACATAAGGCTGCTTATCGAAAGTGTGTTTGCTTTTTTGCATTTTTAAAAACGAGTTAAAACGTTATGTTAAGCATTTTAATTATGTACTCACATATGCCAATTACATATAAAAAACACAAATCTTAGCAGCAATGAGCTGTAACAATAACTTCGTGTTAAAATTTATTACCACCAGAAAAGCGCGTTTATTATAGTTATAGCTTACCCTGCGTTTTTTATTGTTGCATTTATATTTCCATCATTACCTAAAATCCTTTGCAATAAGTTTTCCGGCATTAAAAAGTGTAAATGAGTTAATAAACAGCAAAAAACGTTTTTGAATCTTTTTACCTTATTATCTTTAGCTTTCTTATTAAATACTTTTTTTTATACAAAAAACGCCCCTGTACTTACTAACCCAATCTACCGGTAACTTACTATATAGTGACGGTAAGTAACAGTAACGGTATCTCTTATATCAGTAATTATAGGTCCTTTATAGGTATTCTTTGTACATTATGAAAAGACATTACAAAAAACAAAAATAAATAAAAGATAAAACAAACTAAAAAAGAACCGTTTTAAACTATAGAAAAAATACAAAAAAACTGGTAAAACTTTTCTAGGTTATGCCATCGTATATTAACAGTATAAACATGTGTGAAGGTAATAGCTCAATAGTATTCTTTTCGTATTTCTTAATATCAAATGCTTTGCGTGTAGCCAAATGCACATAATACGATTTGTGTGCAGTAAAGTGATTAAATTTACTCAATGAAGAATGTTAAAAACAATTCGTGGCGACAGTCAATGTCAACTGCACGATATCGGACTGATTCATCTGACACGATTGTAAGCCTTTTTGCGAAAGTTTTTTTTATCAGTGTCCATAATGTGTTTGTGTCTCTCTTTTTTACAGTGAAAATACTTTAGCGTGTATGTCTGATCCACCATTAAGCCAAAGATTAGCAGCTTATCTACAAGTTTACTAATATTATTGCCTCGTTCAATATTCCCATTCTTGCTGCCCTTCAGCATCTAATCCTTACACAGCCACTTTTTTCGGTGTTGTATTTATGGCAGAGGCGTTCACTTTTGTTTTTCCCTTATTGGGCATCCCTTTTTTTCCTTACTATTTCTGCTCTCTACTACTGCAGTTCTTACAAATTTTTGCCTAGTTAACGGCTGCGTTGGCATGGCATATATTTATAGATCGTAAAATAATTTAGGGTTTCGTTGTAAAAAAATCTCAAGCAACTTAATATTCGCTTTAACAGTAAGCTTTCATGTTAATCGGCCATTAGTATTGTGTACACAGTATTTTTTGGAACAATAAAAGCAAAATATAAGATTTAACACAACGCTGTACATATCTAACTTCTCTATATATAGCTTGCGTTTTTTCACGCTGGATTTTGTTGCATTGTAAACACATGGTACAAAAATCACTTGTAAGATTATGCTCTTGCAAATAGGTCATAGTTTAGTTCAAGGCGTGCAATAATCTTGTAAAATGTATCAGGATGTATTTAATAGTGGGTCATATACAACAAACGACAAGAAAAACTATTATAGCATTTTATGGGAAGCGCCGAACCATTATGGCAACTTAAATGTAAATAAAATGTTAGATCTCGTGTAAATATGTTGTTTGCAGTGACGTAAAAAAACACCAACAAACTAGAATCTTATCAAAAAAAAACGAATGTATACGCTATTTAAGAAAAAAATTCAATAGTAGTTTTTGCATTTTTGGTAGGAAATATTATTTTTAAAGCATTCTTTACGTGTAAGTATTTGTTGCATGCAATAAATTTTCTTTTAGTTGTACTGGATTGCTTAATACGTATTTTGTTCGAGACGATGTTAATTATAGAAAAATTAAAATGCGTGTTTACTGCAGGATGGAAACTTTCTGTATATTAGACAGGTAAAAAAGAAGTAGAGCAAAAACAAAATTGCATTTGTTATTTTTCTGCAGCTGGATGTTTACACATAAACCAAATAAAAATAAATATCAGTACGAAACAACCGAACTACTATACTATATTATCAAACGGCTTGTACTTAGTTAAAATCAAAATTATCACAAAATAGTCTATTAGGTCTTTACCTCCCTTAACAAGCATAAAAACCCAGTAACGTTTATGTGTTTAGTTGCATGTTTTAGTGTGGTTTTTTTGTAACAATTGTGCCATCACTAAAAAAGTGCAAGCTTTGAAATATTTTTTATCATACAATAATATATTTACCGTGTTTTTTCACCATATCGTATCCACATTCTTTTCATAGCTGTTATAACTCTTTTTAAATGTCTTTGGTAAACCTCTTCCAGATCAAAGGTGCCACAAAAATATGTTTTTACTTTTATGAGCTTTTTTGATAAATCTGAACTTGTATAAGGGTTTTTTATTATGATTATACCATTCAATGCTGAAGCAATTGATCAGATATGGAATAAGGTAATTAAGATTCTTTGCCTAAGAAATTACTTAAATATAAACCTGTAGCAGAATCATTCGAACTTTAGTTTTGTTTTTTTCTGCTGTTATTTACATGAGGCAACAGCAGATTGTTTCAATTTTTATCAAAAAAGGCATTTGCCTGCTTTATTTTAAGCGTTTATATAAGCTGGTATGTTTTTTATGCCAAATCCGAAAAGTTACTTATGGATTGCACGACTTTTACTTTTTCATCTGTTAAATCTTGTGTTCTGATTTTTAAAAAGTGCAATTTATCTGTACAAACTTAAATTATTAGTACATTCTGTTAAAAATAACTTTTTAAATACATTTTTTGTAGGGTAAAGACCGTTATTTACAGGTTCAAGCGTCAAGTATAGATATATGGCAAAATAATAAAAAAAAGCTGACATTTCTATATGAGTAGTAAATTGTTAGTCTTCATCTTGTTCTGTACTCGGATTGTCATCGTGCGTTATCTTCACTGTTTTTTTATTAAATACGGGTAATAATTCATACTCTCTTATCGTGATATCGCATTCTATAGTTATATTTTTTGTCCTGGTTATAGTGACATCTTGCAAAAAATCATGCTTAACGGTAAAATTAAAATGCATTTCTCGTGATAAAAAATTATTTTGTATATCGGAATTGGCAGAAAGACTATTTACGTTTTAAATATAAAAGAAATTTATCCTGTGAAGCCAATACGATATCTAAAATAGAAGAAGTAATGTTGTTATAAAGCGTTACACATACATTCTTTTTTTCGGCTCTTTTTATGTTTACTAGAATTTCAATGCAAGTTTTTTCCCTTTGGAAATTTTTACTGTGTGTTTATTGCTTATTTTTGACATCTTTGCTGGGTTAAATTTCTTGTTCTAAATAGAAGAAGTATCTTGCATCGGTATATCGTCTAAGGGTTCTTTATTTGCGTTGCGATTCTTGTTACGGATATTTTTTAATACTCTATATATTTTTTTGCGTTTCACCAATGCATTACTGCATTTTAAAAAAATAAAATGGCAATTAACATACAAAAAAGAAAGAACATGTATAGCATTATATAGATATTTATAGTATGTATCTGCTTACTGACTTTTTCTACTCCTGTCGAACAAAATTGCCTAAACTACAAACAGTGGCGTAGCCATGATGTTTTTCTGAATAGGGCTAGTTAATGTTTTGTACACAAATATGTGTTAAAACTCCAATTTGTATATCAAAAATCTTTATTATTTTTTGCTTGAAATTTTTAAAGTAAATTTTTTTATTTTAATTTATTTAAATCAAAAAAATTTCTGCAAGAAAAATGACCCTCCTCCCATTTATTTACACGCAACTTTTTTTTTAGGGGAGCATAAGCCCCCCTCCCCCTTATAGCTACGCCGATAGATACAACTTATCTTTTTCTTTGCTTTACGCAGCTTCAATTTAAATTCTGATATATATTTAGAAAAGCTGATGTCTGTAACTACAGAATTTTATGTACATTTGGTTTTTGCATTTTCTTTTCTTTTTTTTTATTTTTAGTATTCTTTTTTTTAAAATTATGGGAATACAAAAATTTAGAATATCAATACTAATGGTAGAGTACTAAATTAAAATATTTTTTATAATTGTTTACAAATATAAAAGTGTGGAAAAAAAATATTTTAAAATATACTAAAGGGTTTATTATGTATCATGCTCTTTTGTAAAAAAGGCAGTTTATTATTGAATAACATATTCTCGTCTAACGTATGTACCGTTATCTACTCTTTCTTTGCGTAATACGGTTGCATTGTTTTTATATTGGGATGAATAAAATTATGAGAGCGCTAAAAAAAGATACTTTGTATTTTTACTAATAATTTTAAGTTCAGTTATACTTTTTTTTTGTTTTTTTACAATTGGTACCCATTTTATATAATCTCCTATGTTTTTTTTTTCTGCACATGCAAAATTAGCAAAGTGTTTACCACGCCAGCTCTGGTCTTTTTAGTAAAAAAGTGTAAGAAAACTTTTACTTTATTATGTTTCTGTGTGGCACTAAAAAATTGCAAAGTCGGTAAGTAGACTTTGATACATCCGTGAGGTGTTATATGGGTAGTAAGTAGCAAACAAGGTCTAAATAAAAAAAATTTATATTTCATGTTGGTTGTTTTTTACGGCACACCGTATGATGTACGTCAATTAGTAGGTATGTTTATACGCACCAAGAAAAATTATAATAACACATTATTTCGTACGTAAAAAACAACAAACAACAATTAATTTTGTGTTGATTCATGCCATACAATATTTAGATATAACTTTTTACTATAAATATACATACAAAAGCTAAAATGAATATAAACTACAATTGAAAAATTTCTTTGCATGCAGTTTACGCTAAATATCATCTAACTATATTTATTGATCTTTTCGTATAATTAAAAATATTTATTTCTTTGTATGATCCTTTTAAAAAAGCCGTGCGCTATCTCGTTTTATTTATTTGGCAAATAGACATGTTTTGCGGCATATAAGAGAAATCGGGCCAATAATTTTTTTATTGTCTTTTGTACTTTTTAAGTTAATTTTTTTTGCTTTTATACTTTATTTTTGTTAAAAAAAATTCAATTTCCGCGATCGCCTAATAACCAACATATCAAAATAAGCATTTTTACCCAAAATAAAAAATGCTTTAAAAAATAAAGGCGCTTATGGATTGGTCACATAACGAAATTTATGCGAACTTTTTGTATGCAAAACCAGTTTTTATACTAATGCAGGAAAATTACATTGATCACTGGTAAACCATGTCAAGACATATTTTTTGTGAAGAAACAGGTACTTTACCTCAAAATATTGAAAAAGACAATGCGCTAAAGACTGTTTAACTAAAGACTGTTTGCCAAAATACTGTTTGCGACTGCAAGAGAAACTACCTTAGATTTTAATCATAATTAAAAAAACAAGAGAAGCAAAGACTAAAAAAAACATAAAGAGGAAAACGTATCCGACATAAAAACAACGTAATATACTGTATACAGAAACCAATCTAGGAATATTAGGCGCCTGGCGCAAAATTTATCGCAAAAACAATCTAATAAAATAAAAAAATGTGTTGGCTTAGACATTAAGAGCTTTTTGTGTATCGGCTTTTTTATATAACACTATTACTCGTTTTTTTTACAATGAAACTATGATTCGTTTTTTTTACAAAAAAACTATATTTTGATAGCAAAATCGGCTGTCAAAAGCTTTAACAAGGCAAATAATTTGTTTCAAAGAAAATTCATTCACAAAAAGCATCTATATTTTATTTTTATGAAATATATTTTGCGCTATTAAATGTGTTTTTAATACAAAATAACCTTCGCAAATAAAAAAAACATAGCAAATAAGTTGACAGAATAGATTTTTGAATCGCCATAGACAAACATATACTGTTAGGGTGGTAAATAACTTTAAGATCCTGTTTTTTTTACAAATTTTTGTAAGAATTATGCCAATGGTTACTATTTTTATGTAATTTTTTTAGGTAAATCATAGAATATTTTGCTGAAGTTTTTGTTTAAAGTGCAAAAACCTGTACTATAAAGAGGCTCGATTAACAATATGAAGTCTGCCTAACTTCATGTTTCATTTGGTGAATAATAAAAAATGCAAAATACCGTATTGCCGACCATCCAAATATATGATAACTACCTAAATACTAACATCAAAAATTATATTGTAAAAATATAGATTGGGATTTTGTTACCTGGTAAAACACAGTAACCTACTACAGATAAATACAACGAAAGTAAATTAAATAAAATTTTGGCAATTAAAATAACTATACTATAAATAAAACTGCATAAAAAGTTAACGATGTCCTATATTGTCTGCGAAAAAAATCTGACAAAGCCAAGCATTTCGTAAAATATGACGAACCACCAAAACACCTAAAAAGCGAAAAGGAACCTTACCCCGAAACAACCTTAAAAAACCGTACTAACCCCATGCAGCTGTATAAAAACCTGGTTTGTTGCAACCCGTAAAAACATATTATAAATAATTTAATAGAAGCAATACACACACTGCAAATAGTGTAAAAACTAAAACATCTATGTATTTGATGTAATATACTTTAAGTGTATATTTTTTGGTTCGTTTAGTATTCCGACTTCTAGAAATGCTTTTAATTGATTTTTTTATTACTTAATGTTTAAATTGTAGTTTTTATCGTTTATAAATTTTCTTAATGTAAAAAATGCGTGCACAGGCAGAGATGTATGCCTTTTAAAATGTACAGAAACACGTACAAAAGTTATAATAAGTGTATTAAAAGCTTTGTATCGTACACAATTGCAATATGTACTATCTAACAACTCATTAATATGTAAAATATTTATACAATGATATTTATTTATAAATTAGTTTAGGTCTACTATGTATGATTTAATGCAGATTTTACGCATTATCGTAAACAAATCCCTGCAATCTGCGTTTATTTTATAGTTTCAGGGTCCGTATTATGCGGGACCTTTTGGCCAGCGCCCTGAGCGCCCATGAATAAGGTCGCCTCTATCTATATGCATAAAAATTTATTACAAAAATATCAAATTTTATAATTAAATAAATAAAAACAACAAAAACATTTTAATGCGTTTTTAGAAGCCATAAAACACAAGAATATATATAATTAAAACAGCGCATACAGACAAAAACATAAAAAGCAAAGTTTACATATTTTAGTGCATCTAATGACAACAAAAAACATACAAAAAAAATATCATTTTTGTATGCTTAATTTGACCTTTTAAATATAAAAAAATTAAACCAAACCAAACCGAATCAATCAACAATAGAAATATGTACAAAATGAGATACTTTAATTTTTAATTGTACGGGCTGCACTTTTAATAGTGATGTAATAAAAAATGTTTTTTAAAACCAACTATAATTAGCATGGTCTTTAAAAAACCCTGTGTATAGAGTACAACTATTTAAATTTTTTTCGTATAAAAAAAACAGGGAAATACACAATTAATTGGAAAGGTGTGATGTTTTAAAACATTTAAGAAAAAACAAAAACTATAAAATTATACAAAAAAATATGTGGTTCGTCTAGTACCAGTCAGTTATCTTGGGCAAAAAGAAGAAGGCAACACCATTGTAAAAAAAAGTAAAACGTAATTGTGTTGTTATTTTTAAAATCCCACAATTATATGTTTGTACGTGTTCTATACTTTATTAAATAAAAAATAACGCAAAATATATTTTTTTTGTGCAAAATATACTTCTTAATACTATTCTGTTATCACATTTTTAGATTTGCGATGGTCTTCAGATCGAGCGCTGTGATTGCTACTTTTTTTACATATAATTTTTTGCTGTGGTAAGAAATTACAAAATTTTTGTGCACATGCACTACAAGGCTTCTTGATATATTTTTGCAACAAGTTTACATGCTTCCGAATGTTTCGTTACCGTGTTTATAATATAATACAGCTACATCATATCAACAATTAAATAGTTATACTACAACTTCTTTTCTTTTATGTGTTTTTTGTTGGTATAAAAAAAAATTGATGTATCACGGCTTATTAAGCGCACTTTTTTATGAATTATTTAGGTTTTTTTAGCTTGTTTAGCTTAGAAAAAAATAATATCTGCTTTTTGCTGTATATTAAAATTTTATTTTTTGGTTTTTTTTCCTTGTTTTTTTCAAATGATATTTTTTGTAGGTTTTTTAAATATCAATAGTTGAACTCAAAAAGCTGAAAAATATTTTAAACCAGATAAAAAATGCTAATTTTGCGTTTTTTTTTTAAATGCTGTAAATTAATCGAGGTTACCAAAAAAAAATAAGGAAGTTGGGAAAAAACTATAAAAACATACAAACCGGTTAGCGGGTTAAACACATTTTGCCAAAAAAACAAAACTATTATTTGCACAAACTGTAAAGCGGATTTTAAAAAATTTTTTATAAAAAAAATGGGAATCGGCGCTTTTTTCCTGTAATAAATAGCCTGCGCATATAAAATTATGCAGTTCTAATTTAATTTTGCATCTATCTATACTTTTTCAATAGTTTATAATATGGTATGAATTAAAGGGTATAAATTATATGGTATGAATTATTTGAATAAAGAAGGAGCAAACAACTTTTTTGTTTGACATTCTTTTGTTCTATTTGTCTAAAAATAGATGCTTATAACTCTAACTGCAATTGAGTGGTAATTGTTGCGTTAAAAAATTTCATGTTGTGCAGCTGCTTTTTATATGTATATTTCCATCTAAAAAAAACAAGTATTTATTTTAGTCTAAATTTTGTAATTTATAAAAGAGTATACCTAATTACCATTGTTGATTTATATTTTTATAAAATATCAAATTTATACATTACTAACAAAATGGGATTTTAATCCCCTGTAATTATACATTAAAATATAACAATTCGGGACTATTTTTTTTTTTTTTTAAATTACTATAACTATCGAAAATTGTATCCTCTTAAAACTTTTATACATATGCACTAAAATGAATACGTAAATTGTAAAAAGACCCCCCTTTACACGCAAGTTGCATATAGCTTTGCAAACTTATACATTTTTTTGGTGTCATGATATAAATTAATATGTATAAAAAATTAATTGAGCAACAAAGTAACATATAATTCTATTAGAATTTTCTATTCTTGTTTTTCTATAAACACCTGATGGTATACTATACTGGCTTTGTGTGACAAAAAAAAGACTGTCTGACCTAGGGTTATCGATCTAGAGTCTCGATTTCTCGATTATCGCGACTCACAGCAAAAAAAAAACAGTCGAAATAAAAACGAAATTTTTCGAGATTCTCAAAGTCTCGAAATTATTTTTGTCATTTTTTTTATTGAAAATCTATGCTTAGGTGACATAAAAAATATGACAAAAAATTGTTTTTTACTTAAAAAAAGAAGGATATACAAAGATGTGTTTTTTATTGCTAACCTGGTTGATTTTACGGTTTTAGCTACAAATATAGGGTTTAACTATAAAAAATAGATGGAATTTATATAGGTGCATATAGGAGCATAGAGACTACATTTTTTCGTTGATCTTTTCTTATCAAGTATGATTTCCCATAATTTTGATAAAACAATACCTCTCCAATATACGCATACACAAAATACGTCATCGTCTTTTGATAAGCATATTTTTTTTGTTTAATTAATGGTAAAAGCTTTTTAAATGTTTTGTTGCATTCTAATATTATAATGATCTAATCTCATGGTTAGAGTAAAACGAGAAAAGCATTTTCTCTATATATGTAGTATTTTGTTACAGTGCTGTCTAAAAACCACAAAATGTGCAATAAAGTGTATTTTTACACAGCTTTGTGTTTTTTTTAATATGCAAAAAAGTCCTATTTTATATTTATATATAAAGTTAACAACCCTTATAAAAACATATTGAAGCTAGCAATTCAAAAGTAAACTTTTTTTATTAACTGTCATACAGTGGTTTGCGCAATTTTTTGGTAAGTATAAGATTTTTCTAAGCGATTAAACATCATGGTATTTTTTTTGTAATTAATGGTACATATAGTTTTTATTGCTAAAAAATAAGTTTCTAAAATTTACTTTTTTTGTGTACAAGCTTCCAATTGACTCTAAACCGATACTTTTTTTAGCAAGAATATAAGGGCGGGTCTCTTTCGTCAAAGAAATAATTTTTTCTTTGAAATGATTTATTTTTTCTTAGAAATATTGTTTCTTCGTGAAATATTTCATTTTTTTCGCCCCTAAAAAAGAGGGTCAAATATAATATACCGTAAAACTTGTTTCTCATTTGACCCCTATTTTTGGTAGCTAAAAAAAATGAAATATTTCTCTGTGAAGAAATATTTCTAAGAAAGAATGTTTATTATTTTAAAAGACCACGCCCTAAGTCATAAGAATAATAAGAAATCTAAACGCATATATAGTTGATTTAACTATTTTATTGTATAAAAATTTTATGTGTTTTATTATAGTATTTTACAACAAAATTTTCATTTCTGGTGCGAAAAAAACGACTATAAGATTCTCCTCTCAAACTCAAGATATCGCTTCTCGAGATATTGCTTCTCTTGGGTCTCGAATCTCTAGATTCACGAGAGCTGGAGACTTAGTTTTTTACAAAAAAAAATATCCGCTACTCTCGCGATTCTTCGTTGATTCGAAATCATGAACCCTAGTCTGACCAGCCACCTCACAGTAAAGTGTAACAAACTGTAACAATGATCTTGACCTTTATAACCGCGCACAATTGGACACTGCCTTTCCAAAATAAAAAAGTATAAGGCAAACATATTTCACGCTAGTAACCCTTTTAATAGTTGTTCAATTATAATCTTACTTTCAAAAAAAAAGTTCATATATCGATGAGTTATAGAATATTTTTTTTTTAAAAAACAAATGTCTTTGATTATGAGGGGCTCTTACTCCCGGACAGACTTGCATTCAGGCAGGACAGTTTATATGTGTCATAATCGCAGGTGGTATTGATAGGTAAAAGTATAATTCCGAACAAGAAAATGCGAATATCAATATAAAGGTATCGCGCTATGTAAAAGTACATATATATTTGTGTAGCAATAGAACTCATATGCACGAAGAGACAACCTAACTGTTTCGGCATCTTTAAATAATAGAGGTGTATGTAACAAAAGCAAATACAAAAAAGCCCAATTTGCATTTTAAATAAAACGGCTTACATTAACAAAAATCTTTTTGAAATTAAGTTGTTCTGAGTTTTCAGACAAAATTTGCAAACCTTCCTTCGCAATATAAAATAAACACATTCCTACATATATTAGCCGAAAATTTAAGTATGTTGTTGTTTTTAACCTGTTAAAATGTTTTTTGTGACCATTTACTCGCTTTGAATGCTTTTTTGAAAACCTTTACTCTTAATCATTGCTGCGTTTTAAACAGTTTTTAATTACTGCACAGAATACGGCACACCTGCGGATGCGTGTCAACGTGTAATTCATGTAAGGCCGATTTTGTGAGGGACATGGCAGTCTTATACAGGTACGCCATAATTTTTTTAGCAGTATGCAAAATGTAAATAACGGTAAAATTGAATTCAATTTTCTTCCATCTATTTGCCTATACAGCAAAATACAGTATGATTTTTTTGCAAAATGCAGTATTTTTACATTGGCTCTGTATTTTTTACTATATTAATTTACAAAATACGTGTTTAATGTTGTTAATATACTTCGCAAAGTGTGTTTTACCGTGAAAAATAGTAAATATGTGTTTTAACTTTTACAGGTAGTTAAATATGCACTATATCAGTATTTATTTTTTGTATTATACATAATATTATTGTATTATGGTAATAGACTGTTCTTATTTTTTTATGTAATTTACATATAAAAATACTAGGATTTTTTTTAAGGCTACAAACGTTTAGTGTATGTTTTATATGACTTTGTAAAATAGTACGCATAACCCCTTTGTTTTTTTATATAGAGGATGTTTTGGTAAATTTATATTACGGAAAATAAATTTTACTATAGATTTTTTCGTGCAAAAAATAAATAAAATAAATTTACGAAAAAACCGGCCAGCGGCGTCAGTATATAATTTTGCGTGCCATAATGACCGGCTTTTACAATGCAAATCGTTACTTCGAGTAAATTTTTTACTTGCTCTTTTTCGCCAAAATTTTAATTACATTGTTAAAAAGGCCCAAAAAAAACCATAGGTGCCCCCTGTTATATTAATATAATCATCAAAAACACTCAAAATTTATAAAAAAATAATAAAATGAAGAATTAGTAACAATAAACCCTTTGGATAAAAATAACTTTTTAATCGTTCGATTTGTAATACCCCTTATATACATTTAAAAACGTCAAAAAAACCTAAGTTATGCTAAAAAAGCAGTACGGATACAATAAAATTTGTCTGGGATAATTCATAAAAAACAAATTGAATATGCATTTCTGTGACTTAGAAATTTAATTTTATGAAATAGCCAGGGTTCCAAAGAAAAAGACCTGGACATATTGTAAAAAGTATAAATTGATTATGAAGCAGATATAAATATTATTGCATTTTTTTACATTTCTAATTTTAATGTATGTAATACAATTTAAATATTGTAATCTTCTATTAAAGAAAAATGAAGCTATCTAAAATATTATAATAACGCTTATGAAAAAACGATGCATGTGAAAAAATGAAATAATACGTCGCCTAGTGTTGCCGCGTTGGTATAAACTTTTGATATCGAATTATAATTAGAACTTTATTAATAGAAATTTTGTATTTTAATAATATTGGGGTTGACATAATTCTCAGATACTCTGTCACAAAATAAAATCTTAAATGATGCATTACTATAGCTTGTAAACAATAAACAAAGTATTAGTATGAAATATAGTTTTAAACTAATTGAATTAAAAACCGTTTTACGTTAAAAAGGGTTTTGTAACTAGAAACTTTTTTGTTCCCCCAAATAGTGATAACATGACCAACGTTATACCAACTATCATCTTTTATTTTTTTTTCTGAATATAATCAGTATATTAAGAAACATTTAACCCGAGTATTGTTTAAAAAGGTCATATTTATTTGATAGAAGGTCATAAAAAAGTTGACTTTTGCAAAAAAACAAGACTATCGTCTGACCAAACGTGCAGTATAATGAATTAGTTTACTTGCGATTGTACAAGGCACTCAAATCTAAAATTTAAATTTTAATCAGTGCAGTGCATGCTCTTTTTTTGTGCTTAACACTCAATGAAAAAAGTATATATATATAAAATTATTTGTAACTATACAAATTTTTTTGCATGTAGATTTGCTTTTGTTGTTTTATTGTATCTTGCATTAAGATAAGCTTTTAGCGTTTTTATTGGTATAAAAAATTTATAAACTTATACAGAATTTTCCTTTTAAAAAACAAAATTCTAGACATGATTCGGGCTTTAAATGTTGCCGTATACGCATTAACATATGCTTTATACATTTATATTTGCATAGATTTGTTCTAATTTGTATTTACGTATTTTATATTGTTAAAAACGATAATAATAAGTAAAGTTCTATTGTACGCCCGTGTTTACTTAACTTTCAGGTGCATAATCTTGGTTTTAAACAATAGAACCCGATAATTATTTGTATGCGCACTGATCTATACGGATTAGCAACATCTAAAAGCGTAATTGATTAGCTACATAGTAGTTTTTGTGATGATATCAAATAAAAAAACTAAAAAAATAGTTTTCTAATAGATAATAATATAGCGTAGACTATACAAGTTATGACGGTAAAAAAAGCAAACATGAATATATTTTTATAAATTAAACCATTTTTATTATTTCTAAAACAAAAAAATGATTGTTTTGCTAACTTGGTAAACTAAAAAATTGACTAAAACTGTAACAAGAACAAGTGCTAAAAACACAAAATAATACGCGCATAAAAATAATTTTTTTTGTTATAAAGATCAAAAATGGGGATATTTATTGTTAGTTTTGGTTTGAATGAATCATCTCAAAAGTTTCATCTATACATTTAGAGGCTGTTTTTTACTTGGCATTTTCCCACCTGTATAGTTTTTTATGCCTAAAATATATTATTAAATTATTTTTCTAAAAACATGTCGTGTTTTTTTATCATCGAAAACCTTACGAAATCAATACCAAATTCGGTGCTCTATCAAAATGTCTTGGACAAAATGTCCTGGAAAAATGTCCTGGACAAAATTACCCGGACAAAATGTCCTGGACAAAATGTTATGGAAAAAATGTTCTGGGAAAAATATTCTGGGAAAAAGTACTTTGGAATAAAATGTTCAGGAAAAATATCCCGGAAAAGTGTCTAGTAAAAAATGTCCTGGAGAAAATTTCTTTGGGTCAAATATCTTATTAAGAAATCAACGGAGTTAGTATCAAAATAGCTTTTTATTTGCCACGACTACCTATAAACCCTTTTCCGTGACATCTGATGTTTCTGTATATACGGACATTTTGCGTAAACAAAGCCGCTTATTTTCTCTTTATATTTACTATAAAAAAAATTTACATTGTTTTTTTAAACAAAGACAAAGATACTCTTTAGGGCTATTTTGACATTTTGTGCAGTAACCTTTTTATTTCTAACTTTTCTCGCCTATTTCTGCTTTAAGACAAAAACCCTTTTCAATTACAAAAACTAAAAAAACACTCTCACTTTTCAATAATATTTCGAAGCATTCTTTTTTTATCACTTTTTGCCAAAAAGTAAAAATTAAACAAAAATGAGAATACAATCAATTAGTTTACATTGCTAAAAAAATAACATATATTTTTTCCGGCTTATTTTGTAATTTGGTTTTACGAACGTGCATTATAATCGACAGAATTAATGATAAAGCGTCTGCCATGTTGTGAGCTGTCGTTAAAAATTTAGCATTAAACAAAAAATTAATCAAAAATAAAAAAGATTTTTTCCTGTTTGTAAACACGTAATGTCTAAAATTTAATTTTTTGTGTTTTTTTAATGTGTTGTAATGTTATTATCAGGGCCTCCGGAAGGGGGGAAGAGGGGATTTTTACCCCGGGCCCCGCTTAATAAGGGGCCCCATTTTAGAAATTTTACAAACAATTTTATTCTATAAAGTAATATTTTAGTCTTACGCTATAATGAATTAAGGTGGTATCATTTCAATATGCATATTTTTTGGTTTCTTAACTATTTATATATTAAGGTACAATGTGAGCCCCCTTCTGTCATTAACCATCATTATTAGAAAACTGAAATAATACGTGCTCTTGGCACATAAGAAAACCAACACGTCAGTTGTACTTATGCTTTAAAATATAATTTATAAAATAAAAATGTATGTTTTTTTTTTAGATATTGTCTTTTGATAAGTCAATGATAAGGCTTTTTAAAATCGCGGCTTACGAACATTTACGCTTAACAAGAATACAACTGCTCTATTCGAACTGATAAATTATGTCAGTTAATATTAAAGGGTTGGCGCGTTAGATATTGACCTAGACAAAAGATTTATACTAAAACTGTACATAAAGCAAGGCACGGATGTTAAATAAAGCACACAAGTTACGTATAAACGTTGTATAACAAAGTCAACGATTCATATAATAAAATAGTATATTAAAAAATAGTCTATTAAAAAAACAGTGGACGTAACGCATCTAATATGCTTTTTTGCATTACTCAACATTTTTTTTGACAGAGTGTTGTGGAATAGTATTCTTTCTACTGTACAAAAAAACGGTATAAATATATATTTTGTACATATTGTTCAGATGTCACATAGCTAAGAAAAGTCATATTAGGCAGCTTAAATTATATACAACTTCTTATAAATTTCGTAAAGCGTTTAAACACAAAAAAAATACAAGGCAAATTCATTGGCGTCAGAAAACGTGCCAAAAAATTGCATTTTTTTACCCGCCTCAATTTTTATATTTTTTGCGCCTGATAAAGTACGATGTATTTTGTCCTAAGTATTTAAAAAAACAACCTAAAAAAATATTCAATAGCAGGAAAGAGTTTTTTGATGTTGTTTAAAGATTATTTAATTTTTTTTGGCTCTTCCCTTGAAAAAATTCTTTCTGGCGCCCATGAGTAAATGTGTATGATTTTGAAAAAAAAAATTACGCGGTTTTTTGTTTTTTGTTTATAATATCATGTCAACTTTGTTTACATTTAGTTATTTAACAAGGGTTCATCTTGTTTAGATACGGATGCAAAAACCAATACATTTTTCTTGATTTTGACAACATTTTGACTGATTTATCAGTATTTATATAGTGTTATAGTCTAGCTTGGGCATAAAAAATACGTAAAAGTAAATTTGTCTTGTAAAATGTTCCGTTCAACTTCTCAGAATAGATATAACTGTTGTTGTTGCTAATAAATATTCCAGTATACAAATATTTTCACAAATCGTATAGGGTAGCATAAAACAAGTTATGCGTTTTTTTTTTTTGCAGTTTACGCAATTAGCGAATACTATAAAAAAATTATGTTTATCTAATCAATTTTTTGTTCTTGATTCAAATACATTTTCAAAAACGTTTGTATTGATTTAAAGTTACATCTGCTATGAAAGAAGCAATTCGCTTAAAATATGTCGCAACAAAATAATACTTCCACGACGCAAAAAACAATTTGCGTTTAGATTTTTCCATAGTATGACCTTTGTCTGTTTTTTTACCTATGATAGCTTCTTATAATATAGCAAAAATGCATACACAAATCTTTGTAACAAGAAAGCACACGAATGCATCATTCAAAAGGCTGGAGATGTCGCGGGATTCTTTCGCTTTGATCCTTGTGTAGAATAAATGTATGTAAAATCATTGACATCGTTGTACTTCCATTTTATGCAACCTAACTGCAAATATGTCATTGTAATATGCTAAAAACATGACGGTCATATTTAATCAACTCAAAGCAAGATGTATTACGTTGTTTTAAACAAACACATTTTGTATTGAGTGCGATTAAGGCCAAAAATTTTCGTAAAAAACCTTAATAATGACAAAAACAAATGCAAAATCAATATTGTATTATTGGTCTAATGATTATTATTACATTCATACTTGTTTACAACTATTGAAAAATGGCTTGTATTGTATTAAAGGCAAAAATTACCCGCTAAAAAAGTGCTTACACCTACTGCATTTATTTTGCTATTATACTGCAGCATTATAAATATACCTACATCAATTTATATTTATACATTATTTTTTATTTTTCCCTGTTATAAAAATCATTTTTGCATTTTAGGAGGATTTTTTTTGTCCTAACTGTATCTAGTATGTATACCCTCAAAAACGTCTTGTTGTACAATATCTATATATTTTAGACCTTTTTTTTTTACAAAACAATGTTCGTGTTGCTTTTTAAATATAAATTTTTTAAAAAAAAAAAACAGTTTTGAACAAACAAAAAAAGAAATCGTCTGGTCAAACTTTTTTACTGAAAAGTAATTATAAAATCATGCATGTTGTTTCAAAAACATAAAATGCTGTTAAAAGGTTTTGCCTTGTGTGATATTTTTAAACACGTTTTTACGTACAAAAATTCTTTTCTAAGTCATATATTTTGTGCCTAAAAACATTACTTCGGATATCATCTAGCTGCATACTGAATTTTAAAGGCTTAAGTATTTCAGTTGGATTATAAAAGCTCAAATACAATATACAGACTCGTATTATCTTTTTTGGATGTGTCGCTTATGTAACATGCAATTCGTAGTTTTTTTTTTAATTGTTCGTATAAAAAGGCATAGGCATTTTTTATTATAAACGAAGCGGGTCGTGCATTATTAAATTTAAATATATGTTTTTTTTTTTTTTGCAAGACGGTTATATTTTTATAAATTTTTTTAGTATTTGTTCCAAAATGCATGTATATATTTTTTTATAGGCCTATGTGCTACTTGAAGTACAGCTTTTTAGTTTATAAGTTTTTTTTTGATTATCAATACGCTTTTGCAACAACCAAAAAATAAAAAAACTTTTTGTTTTGTAAAAACCGTATTGAAAACTTTTAAAGTCTATATTTTGCATTAGAAAACAAAGCGGGCATTTTCATCGATAAATTATATAACATTTTTACACAATTTATATCGCCAACAAACCAAGACAAATGTTTTTGTACATATACGTATACAGATAAGCAATTTCCAATTTTTTTTACGACAATAACAAAAATGCATCCTTTGATACCGTTTTGTAATCATGTTTTGCATTACTTTTTTTAAATGACGTGTTTTTTTTTAAAAAAAAACAGCGCAGCGCGTTTTTTTTGATGCAGTTTTTCTATGTCGCAAGTCTATGCTATAGGTTTAATAGTTGTTCGTTACAGTGCATGCACGTTTTTTGTTTGCTTTTTTTTTGCCAAAACTAATAAAATAAAATAATTTATTGTAGCGCGCGCAGCGCGCCGTCTATGCCCAGCCTGCTATCTAAGGCATAAAAAAGCAAACCATAAAGCTAAGACAATAATTAAAAAGTACAGGCAGCGTTGGCTACATATAAACGACAAAAACCACACAAAATAAATATTTTCTTGTGTTTTTAAACAAAAAAATAAAAATAATGAAAAACCAAAAAAAACATCGCATTTTTAAAAATAGTAATTTTTGTAATTAAACCAAACACCTTTCCATATTTTAGACAGATGTTCGTTTTGTCAAATGTACACTTACTTGCCGTTAAGCGGCTAAATGCCGGAGGCTTGCAGCGCGCGCCAAAACTATTATTTTTTTGAAAAAAGGCTATTGAACTTAAAATGTATTTTGGTATTAAAAGACCACATATGTATTTTATTAACAGACAACTTTAATTAAACATGAATTTTCATGTATTTGACAAATTTCGAGAAGAAGAGTAAAGCAAGTTTACCAACGCCTCCTTGTAAAAAAAAAAATAAAGAGTCTTAACGTATATTTGCGCAAAAAAAGTGGTGTTTTGTGTATGTTAAATGTTTTGCAAATAGTAGAAAGCACTTTTTACAAAGACATTGGAATATAAAATCAACTATTACAGCCCAAAAAAAAAACACATTATGAATATTTTATTATGTGTGTTTTTAGCAGTTTTTTAAAATCTTTTAGACAAGAAAATTATATCAAAAAAAAAATTAAGGGGCCCCCTTTACTGAAAAAAAAAATTTACCCCGGGGCCCCCTTGTGCCTTCCGGAGGTTCTGGTTATTATACGTGATAAAATATTTTCTGTGCTTTAATAGATGTAGCTCGTTGTTAGGAACCCAAAATGCGAGGATTTCTTATCTAATTTGTACAACTAACACTTATATTTGCAGCCGGTTAATCTTCTAAGTATTTTGTCCATGAATACTTGTCCATGACATTTTGCTTTAGATCATTTTGTCCAGGATATTTTGACATTACTATTTGTCTAGGATATTTTGAAATTCACATTTTTTCCATGAAATTTTTTCCACGACATTTTATCCGGGTTACTTTTTCCAAGACATTTTGTGTAGGACATTTTGTACGATCACGAAAATTCCTGATAATATATAATATATTTTTTTTATCCATCATCTATGCTGGCTTTATATCTTAATTTGATTTACATATAGAAGACAGAATCATTTTTTTTTTTTTGCAAATACTGAGCCTATGGCAACCTTCAATAGCAAAAAAATACTATTTTTACACTTATAAAAACTTATAAAAAAAATGCAAATAATAAAAATATACGCTTAACGTGCAATTTAATGGTTTTTTTGTGGTTTTTTTCATTTTAAAATCTAAAACATTTTTATTGGTCTTGCTAGAATTTATATAGTATGTAGCACTATAACTTGTATAAAAACATATACTTATAATAAGCGCAGACACATTACATCTTTTATTTCATACAGAAAGAAATTACTTTTTTTAATCAGTATTTTATTGCGCTTTTGTCGGAAATGTATGTTTTTGTGTATCTACACTGATGCATGGTTCTTGAAAAACTTTTTAGCAAATTTGTTGAGTGGATTTTTTTTATTAAAATTTAGATTTTTATTTTTTTTACGAACTTGCCTAAATTTAATTCAATGGCAGTGCAAAAACTAACTTACTGTGAATATTTTCCTATTATTTTTAGCATTCTATATTTGGCAGTAAAACAAAAATTTAAAAAACAGCATTTAATAAAAAGTAAACGTTTAACAAACTGTTTAAGATTTTTAATTTTTAATTTTTTTTAGGCAACAATTTTTTTTTATTCACAACTTGTTTTTTTTTGAAAAATACCGATGGTTTAAAACATCAAGATAGCAAAAATAGCAACTGCTGTAGCAAAATTTGCTATTGATTGCATTGGGTTGCCCTTTGACTAAATGCGATAAATTTAAATGCGAAAAAAATACAAAAAACTGAAATGTTTTCTTTACAGTATAAAACATCTTCATTTTTATTGGCATGAAAGAATGATTTTTCAAGTCAAAATATATTTTTTATGCAAAATTAATAGTCAAAAACAAGCGAACTGATTTTATTAATGTTCTCCTTACTCTTCCAAAAAACCCAAAAAAAAAATACAAATGCGGTAAAAATGTAAAATAATACTGTTAAATATTTTTTTATGCTATTTAACAAAAAAAAGAAACTGGTTTGACTACTAATTACATTTCTAAAGATATCGGAAATTGAATTTTTTTCGAGATTTTCATTTATCCAGTTTTATAAGAAATAAGATGCGAATAAAACATGGCAGTATAAAAATAATCACCCCAGGTTGGCAGGTAATTACCAAAGGTTGTTATTTAAACGCATCAGGTACTAAGTCAATATCCCAAATGTAAAAATTATAAGAGAATACGCCTTAAAATTGAGTAAATACCCCGGGTATTTTTTTGTTATAATTTGATCTACCATATCAAATTAAACTGCATAATACAACACCTAACACAATAAGATAAGCAATTATTTTATTTTTTTTTAGCAATTTGCCAACGTTCAAGTATTTTTAAACGCATTTGTGTCTCTTTTTTTGTGATTTTCCTGTTGTATTTTTTTTGAAAGCTACCTGGGGGTTTTTTTGATTTTGAAGGCGTGATTTTATCATACCTGTTACATTTATGATGTTCACTATGTACCTGGGGCGTTTTACTGAAAAAACTTGAGTGTTTTTAAACCTGGGGTGTTTTATTTTATCCCTTTATAGAATTAAGATTTCATGATATGAAATACACGTATAAAAAATCCAAATATCAGTAATACCGAGCAAACATATCTAAAGCGTTTATTTGCGTACAATCCCACAAAATACCGTTTCCCAAAACCCCAATATTCTAATACATAAAGTACGATTTATTTTTTCCATAATCCCAATGCATAGAGTTATCGAAAAAAATAAAGAACAGCAAAAGAGAAAAATGTACCTTTTTTAACTAATTTTGATATGAATCAGTATTTTTTTATTAACACTGCAAAATTAGAAACCAAGAAAGTACGTGTATTAAATTTAATTATGTATTAAACCATAATATATTATATGATACAATGCACTTTTACAGATATTTATTCCATCCTTTTATAAAAAGTAATCATCGGCCCAAAAATCAGGATTTTTTATTCGAAATTACACTTACATTAAAATTAAATAAGCTCAAATTAAGCTTGTTTATATTATTTTTCATATGTCACTTAAATATAAATATACATTTTTTACGTAGAGGTTACTATATTTTTACATGGTGTGCAAAGGTTCGAATATGGTATGGCCATATTATGGCGATGTGGTTTTTTCGTTTCCGGCATAATGGCCATAATGGTAAGATTATGGTAAAAAAAATACGCCCAATTCTAGTATAAATATGAAAAATATATAAAAAAGATGTCTAACTTTGTAAAAAGCTCATAAATAAAAGAATGCCGAAAAAAAAGAAATTTTCATAGAATGACGAAACTTATTTTTTATTTACCCAAAAAATGAACATGATGGGACAAGACGTAATTACAAAAAGTGAAAATATGAACGGAATACAATGTATTCCAAAGAAATTCTCAAACTATTTTAATAATATTTTTAGTTTGTGATAGTTTTTTTTGTCAAAACCCTTTTTAAAAATAGAAAAAGAAAGAAAATTATATAGATCATAGAGTTCTTATTGCCGTTTTGATGTTTTACATTTTTGTTTACTTGTTTTAAAAAAAAATTGTCATTGATATATTAACAAAAAATCATAACTATGGCTATAACTTACAAGCAAAACCGCTTATTTACAATTTGAATTTTGTGGAAATTTTAAAAGTTAACTAAGCAATCAATCAATTACACGCTTACAAACTAACAAAAAAACAAACAAACCAACAAGATATAAGATATAAGATATCATATGTCTCTATTTTTGCTTTTTTAAAAAAGTATAGATTTTTACCAGAGGTCCTCAAAAAATAATTGTTTGTGCAATATATTGTATTGGATTGTCACAATATATTTATTGTTTGTAAAAACAATATAATCAATATTTGTTACTGTCAAAAAATTGGTTTAATTGCGCAGAAGTGCAGTTACGTAAATATAAACAAATAAGAAAATCGTATTAAAACCCCTTTTTACATAAGAAAATATATTTTAATTAATTGTTATACCTGCAAAAAGTTTTTTGCTTTAAATAAATCGATTTTTTTTATATAAAATCTAGTTGATAGGCATTTTGCCTAAGCGCATATAAAATGTGACGAAAATAAATTTTTTAATCATTTTTAAAATATAATTTTTCGTTTTAGAAATCGAAAAAGTACAAAAAAAAAAAAGAAAACATACTTCCGTGGCACTTTTTCTACAAAAAAAATGTTGACACCTGTTTAATATGGGTTTGATCTTGTCTTAATTTATAAATAAAAGTCTTTTCAAACATTCGCCTGTTTTAACTTTGAATGGTATATAAAAAAAGGATAGTTTTAAACACGTTGTTTTGCCAAAATAGTATAGATTTCAAGTTCTTTTGTCTACATTATGCTTTATTTCTTTACTTTTACGATTAGGTCTAATTATATTTATTAAAGTGAATACATTTTATGCATAACCTAATTTAATTTCTAAAATGTTATTATTATATGCAATATAAAAAAAACAAAATGTTGACAAGAGTTATGCGCAGGGGTCTTTAAATTCTGGATTTTATTAAAATCTCACAATATACTTATTTGTGGTAAAAGAAAAAACTTATTTTCGTAAATTTAGGAAAACCTAGTTAACAACTATGAAACACAAAAAGAAAACATATAAAATATATATACGTGCGAATTCCGTGTAAAATTATTGTAGTTACGGCTTTATTAATCGGACTCGACAATAAAAAACATGATATATGCTTAAAAAGATATATATAATGACTGTAAACGACAAAAAATATTTCTAAACAGCACTGGCTGCTTTCGAGTATTTATTTCCGTTTTTAAACAAAAATTTGTACATTTATATGTTTTGAGCTTGGTGACGTAGGGTTATTACAGCAGACAACAAATGAAAAACTTACATACAATACGATATATTCGCTTATAAAATCCTTATAGAAATTTTGGACGGATGCACGATATAAACTTTTAGACAGAGGGATGCTATACTTTCCCAACGTATATATCAAATACTAAAATTTGCTTTTCTAAGGTAATGCTTCTTACAGCGCTTTTTAAACCCATGCCAACCTAAAGTTTTTTTAAAGATTTATTGTTTTCATATATACATATATAAATAAAAACTCATTTTATATGTTTCGCTAAAAAAATACATACTACGTATATAAGTAAAACGTATTTCTATCATTAGGATGTTAATTGCATTTAAAAGTCATCCAAGCCACGTACGGTACTGATCAAAGTATATTATGTATCACCTTGGTATGATTTAGTTTATTAGCACCTATGTTTTATTGTATACTTGTTTAAAATGTAGGAACAAACATTATACCGCTTTGTTATTTTTGAGATCTTGAAATATTATTTTCGTAAAATTCGGAAATCTACGACATTATAAGAAATTAAAGACACCTGGTTATCAGGCACGTAGCCAGAAATCAAAAATCGAAAAAAGAGGGGCCCCCAAACCTTTTTTTTGATAAAAAAGGAGGGGCTTTTTACAAAAAAAAACTAATAAAAAGAAGTAAGACCTATTTCACCTAACATATAAGATTCAATGGAACTAACAAAACAAATGTATATTGTAAAATGATTTATCATCATATAATTTACAAAAAAAAAGGCGAAAAGGGGGCCCCCTGGGTACGGCCCCTTTTCCTACGGGCCTGCTGGTTATACGTATTCCACTAATTTGTATTTTTGATAAATTGTTTTTGGCGGGGTCATAATATTGAAACTTACACAATTTTTAACATAATAACAGCATTTATGTAGTAGGTTGCTTACATACTAGTTATTATCGTATTTATTATATTTTATTGGTTGGTTAAGATTTAGTAACAATAATTGTATAATATTGTTAATATATTATTGTTAAGGTTTTTTTTAACAATACAATATACAATAATTATTTAAGGAGCTCTGATTTTTACAGTGTGCATGACACATCAACTTTTTTGCACGCACCAAAAACGTATCGTAAGGTAAAAGGACCGATATTTGGCAATATATTATTAAATTGCGATTTTATGATATATATAACTGTTATTTGTATTTTAAATATTTAACAACTATCTAATAATGTTTCTCATCTAGTTTGTGAAAGTTAGGAATGCTTGGCTTAAGATTTAGACGACAAATCACCTCGATCCATGCAAATTTATAGTAGAAAATAAGTCATCCGAGGGTAATGATAAAGCACTGTGCTATATAAAAAATGTTTAAAGTTATAAAATAAATAGTTTTATATAATTTTCTAGGCAGCTATATAAAAAATATGGAAAAAATATGGAAAAAAATTGTCCCCCATAATGGCCATATATGGTAATTTTTCATATATTTTCGACACCCCTGATGATGTTCAATTTATTTCATTCGGGATTTTAGGAATAAAATTTTATAGGTTGAACATTTTTGTATTGGTATTAAAGGAATGGGAATCTTGGCACTGAACCATTTTTTTTTGTATAGTTTAATATTTTTCTTTATAGATAAGGGTGCGAATCCTAAAAAACCATTGATTAGAATTTATCTTTTATTGATTTTTTGATTCATCAAATAAGAACATTAAACAATATATTTATATTGTTTTATTCCCAATAAACAAGATCAAAAAATGAGAATTCTCCTGAAGTACACATCTGTTATACTTTGCTCTGTCATATATACGACTGATAATAAAGTTAGCAATCAGAATAAAATTAACTTAAATAGTATACGTAATCTCAGTTTCATTTATGTTACTGAGGCAGCACCAATCGAGAAAACTGACCAAATGATTGACTCAGACATAATTTATTATTTGGAAGAAGTTAAAAGAATGTGTTTAGATGGGAAAAGTGATATGTTTTATTCTTTTATATCATCTCTACAAACAAAGGAAGATCTAGGAGATTTATCAAGGGGATTTGTTAATAAAATTGCAAAAATAGTAAATGATGTTTTTGATGTCCATTTTATCGGATTAAATTTGAAAAATAGCGACAAATATGATTTTCTGAATAGAAATGAGCTCACTAAAAACAGCAGAGAACTCTTCAAAAATTATGTATTGAGGCTGTATATTTTAGTTATGAGTGGTAAGGTTTCTTTGAATGGTGATCTATTTGTGTACATGTATGTTTCTAAAATCGTTGATAAAATTGTTGAAATTATATTTGAGCAGAGACTGTTGCATATCTGTTTACACGTTAAGCATAAATATACCTTATACAGTTATCTACTTAAGATGTCTACATTCACAAGGGATCGCATTTCCTTTGAATTCAATCTAAGTTTTATGAATAATATTATTGATGATATTGATAGTGTAATTGTGTACTCCCATATACCCCTTAAAAATTCACCTGGTTTCTCATTGGCTCAATATTATATAAGGCAGTTATTTAAGAATGACATTTCAATTTATGAAGAATTAGGCTTGTTATCTGCTGAAACACTACAAAAGTGCTATTTAGAAAACAAGTTTACTATCTTTGATACTACAAGGACGATAGATATTCAAGACCCATATACACCGGATAAGGAGAGCTTTAATAAAAAGCTTTTTGCGGATTTACTTGAAAAATATTTCAAAGTAAAAGATGTAAATTCGAATAAAAGTATATTTTTTTATTTGGAAGACGTGGATGATGATGATTTGCGGATAGAAAATTTAAATAACAATAATTTTACGGGTGAAAGTAAAAGAAATAAAAATTTAGTAATTAATGACGAGAATAATTCCGACCTTAGTAGTGCAGACAGTGCAGATTCTTCTATTAGTGGAAAGGTGTCTGAGATTATAATTAAACCACCCATCGAATGCCAGATACTATCTACGATTGACAATGACAAAAATAAAGGATCAGCACACATCACAGATAACACTATATCTACGCAAATAAGATCTTTTGACCAAGTAGCCAATTCAAAATATCTTTGCTCAACAATCGCTGGCTTATCTAAAATATTGGAATCCCAACAAAGTATCAAGCAAAAAATACCTGACTCAAACAAGATTGATCTAAAGCTTTTTTATTTTAACATATTGGAAAAGTGCATTGCAGTTTATACAAGTTCAAATGATGAAATGACAATAGAAAAGATAAAATTCGCTGCAGATGAAATCGTAAATTGTTTTACTCAATTTGAAGATAATAAGTGCATATTAATTCTTCCATCTATAAGTTACGTAGAAATTACATTATTTCGCCAAATTGACTACAAAAAAATATTTGGTAAGAGAACGTCTTTTACAAGCATAGAATTTAGTTCATTTACTAACAGTGTGTACGAGGAAATTAAAAGATCACTAATGGATAAACCTGTTATAGTTTATAGCCCGCATGGTATGTATGCTATTAATAATAAGATGGTATTCCACACGAAAATATTCTTTGATGAAATATTTCAATAATAAAATGAAAAAGTTAATACTATTTCTAGTTAATTTTATAGACCGATAATAGAGTTACTCCCGAATTTCAAAAACTGGATAATAAACTGGTTATAGTGATTCCGCAAAATTGTTTTTTACCATTATGGCCATAAAAAATTTAAATAATATTGGAAATTATAATTCATATTTTTCCCATATTATTCACTCTTTATTATTGACAATTTTAAAAACAAAATAAATAAATTTTTTCTCACAAAAACAAATTTATATTTTTAAATTAATAGTAAAAGTTTTTTACGATGCTTTCGTAATTATAAGTGGAAAAAAAATCTTGAAGTAAGACTAATATTAAAAAAATATTGTAATTTACTTTGATTCCGTGATAAAAATCTGCATTAAAGCAGTGCTTCCCCCTATATTAAAATTTTTGAACCCCTACAGAAGAAACGGTTATTTTTTGAACCCGTGGGTATAGTAAGACAAAAGGAGTTGGAAATACATTAGGTTTAAGCAGTGTAAATTGCAACCCTTAACTTCGTATAAAAATTAAAATACTATCTTCTTTATATTTATGTAGTCTACCCCGCAAATTAGCTTCTATATTTTATATACTTGCTCTTTGTAGTGTCTTTTTTATATATGTTACGGGGAATTTATTGATTCATGCATTTAATTAGATGCCAAAAACATTTGGCAATGTATTTTTATTTCGGTATTTTATAGAAATTGCCTAAATTAAGATAAAATGCCCAAGTAAAACAAATTGCCTAGGCAATATATTATTCATACACAATCTCTATAAAACAAAGGAAAAAAAGACAAAAGTACCCATTTTTATAGAAATATCAATAATACTTTAAGGTAAGGACAAAAAACAAAAAATATTATTTTTCTTTTATAAAATGCAAAATTACCCATTTAATAGGTAAAAATACTGTTCAAAACAAACCCATAAAATTGAATGCAATAAATGAATAAAAAAAATCCCTATACAATATAATAAACATTATATAAATGCCAAATATGAACTAAAATGATTATTCTTTTTCTATTCCTAAAATGCAACAGCAAACTAAAAACATTGACACAGAAATAAAAAAAAACTACAACCAAAAAATTCATATTTTTGAGAATCGAGCTTTGCACAGATTAAATGAGTTTTAAATAAAAGATGGGATGTCAAATCCCGGTATCAAAAAACCCCGTGATAATAAAACATGTATTTTTTGATACCGGGAATCGGGATAGCATACAAACGGCTATAAAAATGTACAAAAAAACAATAAAATGCTATAACACAAAATTAAATATGATATTGACTTTTTTAACCCCAAATGGGGGTTGGACATCTTGCTGCTTAGGTAAAACAGAAAAAGAAAAAAATTTTTAAAAAATAGATTAATGCAAAAATTGATAATTTTTTATAATAATGACTAACGTGGATATAGTTGTGCACAAAAAAAAACACGCAATGCCTGAAGGGTGCCTTTTAACAATATAACATGTAAGGGCGTGTCTCTTTCGGCGAAAAAACGTTTATGCGCGCACCCGTTTTTATCAATAGACCGGTTTTATTGTGTTTTGTATTGTTTTATTTTATGTATATTTTTACATATAAAATATTTGTCAAAACACAAATAATTAATTTATGCACAGTCATGTACAAACCTTAAATTTGAGTATAAGTAATTTCGGCATAAACGTTTTTGGGTTCAAAGAGACACGCCCTAAGTTCAAAATTAATGGTAGATTTTTCCATGCATTTTTATTGCTAATTATCTTAATAATATTTAGACGTCTTAGGTAATACTCTTATCATTCGACCAACACTGGTTCACTATAGAATAAACGAAAACGACATAAAAAAAACGAATTCTACAATAACAACGGCTTATGAGCAGCAAAAAAAAAAACACTTAAACTCAATGTGTTGTGGTAGTACACAAGTTTAAACTGTATATATGCACATATGTTACAATAGTATGTCAAAATACCTTTTATTTCTTACGCAAACTTATATAGTAAGATATCATATTTTTATCCCGGGATATACCGGGATGAAGCAAATCACAAAAAAAGCCGGGATCCTGGGACTCCGGGATCACGCAAAACTGAATGTGAAATCCATAATCAGAAGTCAAATCTATGTATTATTTTGGATCAGTATGAAAATAAGCATAAAAAAAATAATTCACACTAGATTATATGTAAAAAGCAAACGGTTTAATGTTTAACTCGGAAAAAAATAGTTGGTCACATAGCATGAACTTTTCCAAGTTACTTGAATTTGTCTCTTACATAACTGCATATCTTAACCCTATAACAACACATCAACAAAACCAACTTTATACTTGACAAAAAACACGCAATCTTAAATCCGCGGCCAAAATAAAATCTCCACCCCGGGAAAGAAACATGTGGGTAACATTGTGCAAGTCGCTTTAATCACGTGGTCACAGATAAAAGATTCACACACGGTACATTTTAAAACTTCTAGGTTTTGTGTTATCCCTTTTATTATGTATCAAGTATTAAATTCATTATTTAGAAGGTGGTACAGATAATAATACATATGTATGTTTTGACTAGGTACGATGTAGTCGAGCCATTTTATAAAAGAAATATAAAGATTATCTATCTTGATGTATCCTTTTCCAAGTAAAATTAAATTAGAGTGAGTTGTACTAAAGTAAAGCAGGATTTCTTATACAGTAAAAATTGTATATGGATATTGCAGTGACACCATTAAGAACCTACAAACTATTTTATTGTATATAAAGGCTAGATAAAGGCATGTTTATAAAAATTTGAAACCAAAAAAATACTATGTGAACAGAATATAAGTATAGAACAGTGCATTTAGCAGTCGCCTTTTGCAAGATCTGCAGATTGACGTCGGCATGTATTTTAAATCAGGAACAGACGATAAACGGCTAAAACAATACTATAAATAATGCATAAAGCAACGTAGACTTTGCTGACATCTAAACATATTATCATAGTATAGCAATTATACGCAGTTATTGTTGTAATTCGTCGACATATGCGTAATCAAATCTCGAGGCATGTTAGCAGCATAACAACAGGTTTAATGAACTTTTTTACAATAGTTGCAATGAAGTATTTAATAAAACAATTTTAGTTATAGTTCGTTTGCCTACAATTTTACAATTCCAAGTAATAAATAACAAGGTATTCAACATATTTTGGGCATACAGAAAAAAAGCATTGTAAATACCTTTTTTTATACCGAATGTACCAGACAACATAAAAATTAAGCAATAAAACGTTTATTAGTAGTAAGACTACCAACCCGTTAAAGTTTTTGCGTACGATAAGCAATTTGTGACGATTATGAATGCTAGTACTTGTTTCTACACTAGAATTTTATTCATTCGATGTTGTGTTTAATTTTAGCGCATTATAAACAGGGGTAAGTTAGCCGCATAGAAATTAGTTGCTGCTTTTTCTTCCGTCAAGGCTACTTTAAATTCTTATCTGACACGATTTATCTTTTAGTCGTGTACGATCATAGACAAGCTACGTTTTACCCTGTAGTGCATGCTTGCCAACGACACGACTACAAGTTTCACGGATAAATTCTTTGTCAAAAGTGGTGCAAGGAAAAAACGAACGAAGCGCCAAATTTTTCAGTCAACATTTATTTACAAAGTATTTTGTAAAAATTCTTGACGTTTGGAGCGAGAGAACTTCGTATGATGATGATTATGTAATAAAAAGTGAAGATTGAATCACAGATTTTTACAATCGAAAACAACTAATTTTATTATTCTTACAAAAGTTTTCGTTTAGTGGTCTATGTTGTGTTTTCAATTTTGATGTTTTACTTTTGTTTTTTTGTTTATTTAATAGCGTGTTCGTTTTTCTAACGTAGCAGAAATGGGACAAAAAGTACTGTTTTTGCAAACGGAAAGATTGTAGTGTAAGTTGCGTATTTGCAATGCCTGTTCAATTGTGTTTGCTATTTTCTTTTAGTATGATATGTATGCTTTTTATTATTTATTTATCGTTTTATGACATGATTATAAAGGATTGTCCATGCTATTACTTTGCAGTTGCGCTATAGAAATAAAACAATAAGTCCATCACTTAACATTTTAGTATTTATAAAATGTTTATTTATTTGTATAGGGATTTTTTTTATTCATTTTTTGCATTCAATTTTATGGGGTTGTTTTTTGTTAATTATTTTTACCTGATAAATGGGTAATTTTGCATTTTATAAGAGAAAAAATAGGATTTTGTTTTTTATTCCCTTACCTTAAAGTATTATTGCTTTTTCTACAAAAATGGGTACTTTTGTCGTTTTTTCCTTTGTCTTATAGAGATTGTGTAAAACTAATATATTGCCTAGGCAATTTGTTTTACTTGGGCATTTTATCTTAATTTAGGTAATTTATATAAAATACCGATATAAAAATACATTGCCAAATGTTTTTGCATTTAATTAAATGCCTAGGCATTTAATAAAACGCCATATTTTATAAAGTGCGGGTAACATACATATTTTTGAAGACCCGACTGCGCAAAGATGAGCACATACAAATTGAACAAGAAAAGATATAACTTTTTAGCAAAAGTTAATACACTATGTCGTCGATTGAAGAGAATTAACTAAACTCCTCGGGCCTTTAACTGTAGTTGTGGACCACCTCTATAGCCGGCGGCCATGGTTCTTTTGATTTAATGTTTCAGATCTCTTAAATGCGCATACTCGCCAGGCGATGAGTTGAGAACCCCGTATAATTTGCGTCCGACGAGTTTTTTTTATCTTGTCAATCGACGACTTGAGTGTCTCAGTTCGATATTCATAACAACTGTATAATAGGAGCCGATATATATTAAACTACACGCGATGTTGCAAATTTGGTAATTGTCAAATAGTGGAAGTCTAATTAAAAAACTTATATGAAGAAAAATGACTTAAATAATATACGCAAAAGACACAAAAATATAATTAGATGCCTTTGGAACCCTATTTAACGTCTTTAAGCTACGGTTGCAAGTATTGTATATGGGTAGTTTTTGACACACGGTTTGGGGCAATACTCGTATTTTTGTCGGTAAAAGTAAATAAAAAAAACTATAAGTATACCTTATCGTACTGCAAAATTGTCCTGTTTTTAATTTTTTATTTATTTTTTAGTACTTTTTTTACCTTATGTTTTTGGTGGGAAAAATAGGACCCCCACTATTAAAAAATTATTGCAAATTCGATTAAAAAAGGCTTACTTATGATTTCCTCATTTTTGTGGTGTATTTTGTCTTTTTTTAAATGCCATCTTTCAATGTCAAATCTCGCTTCATTATGGATACAATTTTTAAACCCTTAAGGGTACAAAAAAATTAAAGGGCTCAACTTGACCCATTTGGAAGACCTGCAGCTAAGTTGTCTATCTTTTGACCGAAATGCAGCATTTTTTTAATGTGTTTTGTTTTGCCTTTTTATTATTATGTTGTCTATAATTAACATTTTCTTTTCTTACTAATTTTCCCTATAATTGGTCATAATGACCATTTCGGGTGCAATTTCATATAAATAAAAATATCATAGTCATATCAAATACAGAATCCCTGGTGTGTTTATTCAATTTTTAAGAAGCTATTACGTAGTTTTATTTTGTAGAAAAAAAAAATATCTAAAAAAATGACTAATAAGTTTTTTTTATTTTTATTTTTATAAAGAATTAACTTTAATGAAATATTATTTAGTGTAAAGTCAAAAGTAAATTTTGATTAATTCTTTCTGTATTTAAACCCTTCTGCTGAAAAAAGGCTTCAATGTTATTTTTTGTGGTTCCCGTGTGAATTTGTAAAAATATCACCCATATTATGAATATAGTCCTTTTTTACATCGCAATTTTTATTGCGATAATAGAAATTCGGGAACCATGTAAATTTACTGAGTAAAGGTTGGGAAAAGGACCCATGCGCCATCCCCTTTGTAAAATGATAATTTATGCTTTAAGGTATAAGGTTTAAGGTTTAAATATAGATAAAAATATCTTACGAGCACTCTTCTTAAATTTGTTTTTTATTTTTTTGTTTTGATAATTAAATGTAAAATTCAATTAAATTATGATTTTGTCTTTTTTAGTCGACGTCTCACCTTTAACATGCGTATGAATGATTCACATATCACATAATCTAAAGTTGAACACTGTTTGGTCTTATATACTTATAAAAGTTTTACTACAGTAAAACCCTCAAAATAAGAGTTTCTTAAAATATGAATTTTGTCGTGTAATGTTAAAAAGGCGCAATGAATTGTACACGTAGGGTTTGGGCATAATAGTATGAATATACAATAACACTTTATAATATAAAAATAAAGTGTTTCCACTTTTCATTTGTATATTTTATTATTTATTTTTAATCAACTTAAAAAATAATCATAAACCCAAACCGTCTCAAAGTGGATGGGTCTGCTGAACTGGGATATGGCAAAACAATGTTCGCATCTAAAAAAATTCCAGTTGAGAATGGGAGCATAATTTTATAAAAAAAGCATCTTTTTGGTTTCAAATTTTTGCTAAAGGAAGAATACACAGTTTTTAGGCATAAAAGTTTTTAATATAAAAAAAATATCCTTCAGTTTTTTATTTTTTTATACAAAACAAATATATTAAAAGGATCAAGTAGTCCTAAATAGATGGTAACTTGTATGCTTTAAATTCGGGTCTAGTTTATGTGCTTCATCATGCTGACTTTTATTATAAGAGCCTTTCTGTAATTAAATTGACTTTTTTTTTACTTAATCGAAAACACTGGAAAGTAGCAAAGATTAAATACTAAAATGCAAGCTAAGTTTTCTAGGTAAGTTTTTTATTAAAAATTAACAGCCCCTCTTATAAAATATGTTTTCTATAAACAACCCGGAAAATTTTTTTCTTGGCTTTTCTGTACTGGTTTTATTTATTTTATATTTTCACTTCTAGTAAATAATTATTAAAAACAAGTAACAACAGGTATAAGAATATTGTTTTTACATATTAGATTTTTACTTTACAAAAGGAAAAGATTTGCGTTTAACGTAAAAACTTGCATCAACTTTAAAATGATCTACCTGTGCAAACAAAATATTATACGCATTATTAAAGCGCCTTGTAATTAAATTAATTTTTACCTAGTTATGTCCTGTAATTTATAGCAAATAATTTTAATTTATAACTAACTATATATTCGTAAGGTTTTTTCTGCAGAATATTTACTTATGATAATAAAAAAAAAACATTTAACTCAAGGCATAATAATGCAAAACGAAAATATTTGTATATAAAAATATTTTATAGCGTTTTTTACACAAGTACTTTTTAAAATCTTAAAAAGCATAAATTTTTTACAAAACACGTTGGCAAAACATAAAACTTATATTAGGAATAGCATGCAAATGTTTTTGCCTGAATATTTCGGTATGTTTATTTTACAGAACCTAACGTAAAATTTGGCTTTTTTTTTGCTTTTGTTAAATCATGAAATGCAGATATTAGTTGGCATCTTTTGCATAGTAAATAAAATTGAATAATATTTGCCCAAATAAAGTGCTTTTTGATGTTCTTAGAAAAAAAGAACATTTTTAGAGCAATTTCGTGTGCAAAAAAAAGTCTTTTCAACGTACAGTATTTATTACAAAAAAACGATTGCTTACAATAAGTCCATCCCCATTTTCGCTTTTTATTTTTCACAGAATTTTTGTTTTTTTTTTTGTAGTTGTTAAGACAAATTACATGGCTAGTAAATTTTTACGCATTCAAATATATTTTCCTAGCATTATTTAGGTTTTTTATGTTTTTTATGCTAAAACAGCAGTTTTAAATAAATTTTTATCCCCATCACTTAAACAATTTCGGGTTGATCTTTACTTTTTAAATTTGTAATTTTTGTGTATTCTTATTTCCGAGAATTTTTTTTCATGAATTCATTTGTCAATATTTACGTTATTGCCAAAAAACGATTGATTACACTGTGAGGTTCGAGAGGATGCCAAGTGTCTTGGTCAGTAAAATAAACAAATTAAAAGAAAATAAAAGTAAATCACTAGGCTTGGATATTTTTTATTGTTACTTACTGTGGTTGCTATTCATTTAATATATAAGGGGTTCGAACATCCCCCCGCCGCATTGAAGATCTCGTAAAAAATTGCATGTCGTGATATTTTTTCCTTGTATATTTTCCACTATCATCATATTTCACTGGAAAGGAACCATTTCCCTAGGCAACCCACTACTTTCCCTTGTTTTAAAAGGCGTCCCTTTGACTGCTTATAATGTTGTTATGCTTGCAATTTGTATCATGGTCCCGATTTTAAACTCGGCCTGTTTTTTTATCCTTAGTCGTAATCCTTTATTATTTTGATTTCTAACTGCTAGCACATAAGTATATGTGTCCTAGTGCTTCGGTTGGTAAACACTTTTATCCTAATTGGTATGTACTATTTACTTGGTTGGTAATCTTTTTTAGATCCTCAATAATATTCTCTTATTGGTTCTTTACTTACTATTCTCTAAATGTTCTTATTGTTCTTTCAATTCGTCCATTACTACGATGTGCTTCCACCGAATTTCGTGTGTGCTTTTTTTATTTTATGAAGTGACTCTTTCATTTAGCGGTGCAAACTCCTTTCCATTATCAGAAATGATTTCTTCGGGGTCGTATTTGCTACGGTATCATTTATTCATAGCTAATATTGCTAAGTATGAATCCAAACATGATACCACTGTCGTTGTGACATACCGCGTCATGTAATCCATCCCCATCAATACGATCATTTTTTTCTTTTATCTTTATTGTGTCCACTCCAATTTTTCATGGTCGTGTTGTCTCAAAATAAATTAGGTTTTCTTTTTTCTTTCTATTATTTACTTGAAAGATTTGATCATCTTAACAAACATTTTTAATTGTTTTCTGTATGCCAGGCCAATATACTTCGTTTCTCATTGCATAATATATTGCTGTTTCTTCTATGATCAAGTATATTGTGTTGTTAAACAACTATGTTTTATTCATGTTAATATCTTGGGTACCTCTACTATCTTATCTTTTGCATATACTTATTATTCTTTCCCATTATCAATAAATAGATGTTTATTCAATTTTCCCTGTTTTACCTTCTCTGTTATTTCTTGTCTGTATGGTAAATCTGTAACAGCGTTCTTGCTAAAATCGTCTGCTAATCTTATTTGTTATCCTTTGTATGTTTTGTATTTTAAAATCGAAACCCCGATAGTTTTTGCCGCCATTCTATTCAGTCTGTCATTTACAAATTCAACTTTTATTCATTTTTAAAAGTAATGCACTATCTCCGAGTGCTAATATTCGATGACGTCTTTTCAACTCATAAGAAAACTTGGTCACTCCTCAACTAGCAGCGAGAAGTTCTTTTTCTTTTTCTTTAGTTCTATCTTTGTTCTACTGGTGTGAGTTTCTTTGATGCATATTTTATTACTGTCATTAAACCGTCATTTTCAGATTGCATAAGTCTGCTCTCACCGCCGTACCCGACGGGTCAGGCCTCCGCGTATATGGTTTCTTAAGATCTGATTAGGCTTTTTTGTTTTTTTTTTGTTTTACTTAATCTTTTAATTGTCAGTAACTCGTCTATCATCTATTTACGTAATTTCCATTTTTGCTTCTTATTTATTTTTTAACTGTTTGACAGGTTGAATATTTCACTGCTACATTGTTGTTTATATGACTGATATGTATTTATAAGTCCTAGAAATTGTCTACATTCGTTTATACTATCCGGGCATTTTGCTTCTTATATTTTTTTTTCTTGCCCTCTATTGGTGAAATAGTATTTCCATCTAAGTTTACCCCTTATAGTATAATTTTATTTTAAAAAAAAGAATTTTATGCAAGTTTTTACACAAGTTATTCTGAATTAAGCGTGTATTACTGCGCACAGCATATATCTAGCACAAATTCATCCTTGGCATATATGACAATATCGTCCATATATGATATTACTCCCCAACCGATATATATGCTTATAAACGCTAATTTGGTATTTTTTTCGGTATCTGTGGGAAGTTTTAATATCCCATTATCATAGACCCACATTCATATATCTTTCCTTTTACTTCAAAAGCCGTTTAACAGATATCGTTTACACAATTGAAACACTGTAAAATGCATCTCGTAAATCAAATACTAAAAAGTATTTAGCACCATGTGTGCTTCTCAAAACTTCTCACATTTTTTTTATCGGAAAGTTTTTTTTCACAACTAAATCGTTTAACATCATAAGATTTACCACTAATCTGATCCCTGTTTTTAGTTTTTATATGAATCGAACTGGGTTCCTTTATTTTGAATTTGATTTCTTTTTTATTCCCTCCTTTTCCAGTTTATCTAAATGTTGTAAGCATCGCTACTCCAGAGCTTGCAGTATTATTGATCCTTTCTTCGTAATTATTTTACCTTCTTCTGTTCGTATTTTACATTTCTCAATTGTAAAAATCTGAGTGGACCCTCTAGAAGACAAATGAAACCTGCATATTTGCCTGTAAATTGTTTAAATAAAAGCTTATAGCTCTGTTGTACGCTTTTCCGGGCCACTTCACATGTTAGATACCTAAATTGATAATGTATATTTATCCATTTTGGGCAAATAATTGTTTTATGGCCTTTTCCATTAATCGAAAAATAAGGCAAACTAGCTAACTTTTTGTGCTCAATCTTCTTATATTTGACCCTGGTCGGTGTCCGGTGCCTTTTTACCCTCTTTTGCAGCTCCTCAATTTCTTTCCTCATCATCTCTTTTTCTGCTTCCTTCTCCTGCCTCTTTATCATTTCCTCTTGGCACTTTCGTATACTTTCGCTTTCTTTTCTGCATCATGTTAAACTCTGAGCAACTCATTAGAGTCCCTGCTTTATCAACCTGCATTATCTCTCTTGCCAAATCATCGCTGCATTTGCTCAACAGTTTTGTTACTTCCACATCTTCTTCTTCACCAAGCTTCTATCTTCTGAACATTCCTTTCTGTAATTCTTATACCACTTTGCTAGAGTTTGCTAGTCTTCTTGTTATTTCTTAAGTCTTTTTCTTACTTCAACGTCCTCTTAGGCAAGTGTTTACGTAGGCGTTGCCATGTGGTTGCTATCCATTTAATTTTTAGAAGGTCCAACACTTACTATGATAGAGCTTGTTTTTTTGCCTTTTCATTACAAGATATTGACTTTTGCATAAAATGGACCAAGTATGATTATTAATATCTCAAAAATACTTTTCTGCTACACAAATTTGCAAGCATACATTAATTTTTACCAAAGTAACTTATAAATTTAGAATAACTAGTTTACCATATGTCATTGGCGTTTTTATTGTTTTTGTGGGGGTTTAACACCCCCGTAAAAAACGCTGTTCCTTATTTAAAGGGTGAACTTTTTTAAAAATAAAATTTTGATTTAAATTCACCCACCCTTTGGCAGAATATTTTTGTTTTAGAAAAAACTAATAAAATTTTTAATAAGGGACGAATTCGTCGGAATACTAAATTTATCTACTTGATACAGGCAAACTCCTGTAAAATTAATATATATATGCAAATGCCATATTTTAATAGCAATAACGCTACTATACTTTTAAACGGCGCATCTAACCTGTGTATATTTTTACGCTACTATTCTTTTTTTGAGTGCTCGTATTTTTGCTTCTTTTTAATTTTGATAAAAATCTTAAAGAGTCTAAGCGTACCCATAGCAAAGTCATTTTTTTACAGGAAAGAAAATAAAATGCTAAGTGTACTTAAACATTTTAATTGTTAGCGTAAAAAAAAATATACACTAAATTATTTTAATAAAGTAGTTTGGGTATTGTGTACGTTGTTAATACTAATTTTGCGTGTACCTCTAATTTTCCAAGTTCTTTTTATGAGTGACATATATATATGTCAAGCCTGCATTTTTACATGCCCTATGTTTAGTTTAGTAACGATATATACTTCTTGTGCACCGAAAGAAAAAATAAATTCATAAAATCGCTGATGTCTTGCTAAATGAAAACATATACATTTTATATGTCACAAACACTGCGTGAACTAGTGTGTGTATAGATTTTTTTTGTTAGTCGTCGGGTTTTTTTTTTTTTTTTATATTTTACTTAAATATAAAATTTGCAATATTGAATATTACGCAATCCAATAAAAATCATTCTTTAAAACTAGTTTCACAGTTACAAAAAATCTTTTTTAGCAATCAACTAACTTTTTGATGCGTTATTATATACTATAAAAAAATATATTTTTATAGTAAGATGCCAAATATCATAAAACTAATATAACACCTTTATCGAAACACACGAACTAGACTTCTATTTAAAGGGCAGCTTTTGCATGCCCTTGTATGAAAAAAGTACTTATATGGGGTTTGGGCAAACTCGCCACAGCGCCTAAAATGCCTCTATGCTGGTAAACTTGCCAGAAAAAAAATATTAACGACATAATACGCAATCACAAAATAGAACAGATAGATTAACAAATACAATTGTTTTTATGGTGCATATATGAATTTTATGGTTAGGTCTAAGGGTGGGCTAGGGTTGAGGTATGTTAATAAAAAAAGGAATAAAAATAATTAAAGATGAGAACCTACATCAAATACTTTGTTAATACTATTACTATTAATACATCGCATGATTCTAATATTTATTTATGCGGTCTTTTTTGTTATAAATTGCAAAACCCACCCTAAAATTGTCCCTGGCGAGTTGTCTACCCTCTTTTTTAGACGGGACAGGCTTACAAAGTCGCAAGTAATTATAATACTTATCAAACCTTTTAAGTTATCTTGAGCTTATTGCAAACTCTTTAAATTATTTCTTACCCAAAAAAAGAAATTACTCACATAATCCTTCATTGAATGTTGTAAAGCATCATAACACCTTTACACATGATTCTTTGCTGGTTTCATATACATTCAAGCAATTAACTTATATGAAGCTACATCATAAAATATAGATTAAAGTTTTACAATGAATATAAGAAAGTAGAGGACTAAAACTACATAGAAATATATACTTAAGGTTAAATTGCCGCACCCTATAGATAAAATATATGCACCTTAGTATAAGGCATTAAAAAAGGTTAAAAAGAAAACGGGTCAAGCAGTCAGAGGTAGTAGGACGATCTTAAGTATACAAAAATGGACATTACAAAGTATTTTGACTAAAGTTATTCCCGGTTGCTAAATAAAATAAACTTTTATAATATTTTTACAATTTGTTTCTTCACATTTCGAAAATTATATACACCCGAAAAAAATCAAATTGGTAAATAATTTAAAGATCTGTTTTCATTAATAATTTTGGGATTATCTAGGACGCTGGACAACTCGCCCTGGGGCGAGTTTTTACGCTTCAAAAAAAAAAATTGAAAGATTACAGTGTAAAGTAAAAAAAAAGTAGTAAAGATGTAATATAAAATACATTATGATGTTTTTATTTACCTTTAAAAAAGTTATGCAAATAAAAATACCTATTATAGTTTTTTTGGTATTATCAAAAACGAACCCTATCCCATTCCCTATCTCTAATCCTATCCCTTACCCTATCCCTAATCCTAGCCCTATACCTGACCCTAACCCAAACTAATTTATTTACAGCAGAACGCACAAAAAAATGCATATATGTAGTATTTGATACTTTGTTTTTGCTTTAAGCTGCATTTTATTTGTGTTTTGCGTCTTTTTGTCATGAATTACATTTTTTAAATTAATATTAAAAGTTTTATATTATGATTAAAAGCAGTTGGTGGTGAAATATTTAATTAAAGGCAAGAACAAAGTATATTTATTGTAGAAAAATTGTATTTAAACATTGATGAACGCTGATAAATGACCATTAGAACTTTTGTTATATTTCTTTTATTTTATGTTCTTGTTTTTTGTAAAAAAATGAAAAAGTATTTTCGTTTAAATGTCTAGTGTAGGTTCTGTATAAAACAAACATTTGTATATCTTATACATCAAACTACTCATTTTCACAATGTAATTTGTTTTTTTTTGTTTGTATTTCCGAAAAAAATCG
>JAQFYM010000794.1:0-48903 GCA_034694785.1 Agrenia bidenticulata | reverse complement strand
AAAATAAATATATATGAATATAAGACATAAAAATACATTCGCAAAAATTGGAGCGCCGATGGCGAAAATTTGAAACATTCAGAAAATGTAAAGAGAGTTTATGATTTGTTTACCTAATTTGGTAAATTTTAAATGACATTGTAATATTAAGTATTTAAGGAGCTTTAGTTGTAGATTAAAGGGAGTTTGAAATTGGTAACTAATAAATGACATTGTAATATTAAATATTTAAGCGTACTTTTCATTTTTTTTCCATATAAGGGTGTATTTTTAAGGGGAGATTTAATACTTTACAAAGGTAAAAATGTAATAATAAGGGAGCGCATACATCCCTGGTAAGGGATCAATGGTTAAGGGGTAGAATTAACTTTGTTGAGGGGCGCATTAATAATAATCGCAATTTTGATATCCGCTTGAGACATCGTCAATCGTGATATGATACATGAATTTATAGTAGAATGAAACGGTGTATTGTTGGGATACATGGTACGGTACACAGTGGCAGGGATACTTGATTATTTCGGTTGAGAATCCCAGTATAGAGGGGATATGCTAGCAAGACCACAAAGCAGATCTTTCTTGTCCCATTCATTAGTGAAGTGATTAAGTGAAGATGGCTGGAGGTCTATATTTGAGCTCATTTAGTATTCCGTGTACGTAATTACAAGAGGGAGCAACTCGAATAATTTTAGTGCATTCGCCCCGTCGCTCTTTTAGCGCTATCCATGTTCGTGTTTTGGGGCGTCCCAAGCAAAGAATTATTCTTATGAGAAGGTATATGATATTTCTGGGGAATATAATTTTAGATGTGAGTGGGAAAATGAGATGATAGAGATTGAGTCCATATTATTTTACTGGAGGTTTTGTAAGCTAACATATTGCCATTGAACAAGGCTGTGTGCTTCAACTATTACGAGTTTATGAGTGAAATGGTTGATTCATTGATTTACGGGTTGAGTTAGTATTCTGAAATCTAATCATGCAATTACTGCAGCTTTTATATCTGTAACACTTAGAAATTTACATTACCGCAGCTTTTAGTAGCCTATGATTGTTTGGTGTATTTATTAACTAGAGAATTGCGTATGAAAAGCAAGCCTTCATGCAGTAAAGATGCAATTGTTTGTAATATGGACGGATTAATTTTTTTATTGACATTAAATTATATAAGTGAATCGGTTATTACACCATTTGAGGAACTGAAAGTGAGACTGAGAAACATACATTTTAGTTAAAACGAAAACGTAGAATTTACTGTTTAAAATACAGTAAAATGTGAGCCTCAAGAAGGAGAGAATAAAAGAGAAATAATATTTACCCGCAGAGGAATGAATTAATTAAATTCGAATGCATTACAAATTTATAAAATGCAAATTATTATAAAAACCCAACGGTTTAGTTTAGTTAGGAATTAGAATAAGATTTTATCTCAGCTAAGCAATTTCATGCCCATTTCCCTTACGAAATACCAGGGACTGAAGATGATTGAATCTTGGCTTCATTTGAGCTAAGCTGAAATTGAATCAAAGTACAATTTTTGTATGTTACTACGAAAGAGTAGCTTCTTTGTGGAATTCTTGATGATTTTTATTCAGGTGTTGTAATTATTTAATTTGATAAAAAATATTACCATCAACATTGCGGTGAATACATTCCTTCCAAGACAAAAATGGAAAACAAAAAAAATTTGGCAGTTGAGAAAGAATTTAGGCATTTATTACATATTTAGGTATATTCAAGTGTCTACAGCTCGCTCATTCCAAGTTCCGCAGCAAATCTCTAGATTCTGGAAACAAACAAACTAGGAGCTCAGCCATTTATCTTCATGGGAGAAGAATAAAGGGCAACCTATGCGCTAGTTGTTAGTTCTCTAAAGATAGTGGGATGACTATAACCCCCATGAATTATATTTATTAAGGAGAAATAGAAAAATTATGGAAAGCGAAGCTAGAACCTTTGGATTCCCAAGTCTTCTGTTAGTTCAAGAGGATAGGCGAGCTTGGAGAAGGGAAAAAAGTTTCTTCCTCCAGACACTGGAGAGATAAAGGAAAGTATCGTGGAAACGAGCTTGAAACATTTTGCATTGTAATGGCCTTAATTAGGAACGACAGAAAAATGTAAGGACTGGAAATATGCCTCTTGTGAAACTCATACATATAAATGTGTATGCATAGGTATATATCACACGCCTATCTCCACTCTCCTATATCATTCAAAACGGTTTAAAACTCGTCTCTGTATCTCAAGACGGGCACTTATTATTCCGCTAAGTATAATGAAAAGAACACATGGCGTCCTTGCATGGATGAAATAATACAAACTACACATGACACACCTACCACACTCGTTTTTCCAGCAGATCTTCTCGACACGAGGTATATGCGTTAGATATTAAGGAAAGGAAAGTTAGTCCAAGGGAATGAAGAGATTGAAAGGAGCCCAAACGGGGCAAGTAATAAGGAAAGTAAAAAGGAAAGAAAGCGGATGGAGCTTTTCTGAATATTTCATGAGAGGAGAAGTACAGATTCTAAATAGTTCAGATTGCTCTCTGTGTTCTATCTTTATGAGGGAATGTATTACTTTATATTAAAGGGGATCGTAAACGTTTGAAGTGTCTCTCCACCGAGTTCACATCCTCGTAAGATGAGAGAGTTAAAAAGTTCGGAGAACAAATGTAATTTCCATCTACATATGTTGTTCATGCATCATCTGAGCTTCATTCTCCATCTCCAGAACTCTGCATTTCTTTCCCTCAAGTTTATACATTTCTTGATGTATGCCTAAATATAAATGTATAGGGACATTTATTCATTAACATTTCCCAACTCCCTTTCTATCCTAATTAAGCTTTAGATTTGCATTTTAAATATTTGTCCCTTTGAAAACAAGAAGGATGGATTCCGGGAGTCTTGGTCTAGCCACGAAGCCTAGTGCAGAGTTTAGAGACTTGAAAGATTTAGAGATAGATGTGGTGGTAAAGCCCCATTTAATCGGAGGGGTGATGAGCACTTTTCACTTTCCTCTTTGTCATTTCTAATTTAAAGCCATGAGAAATTCAGAAATGAGAATCAACATCCAAAAGGTAATGAGAGAGAGAGAGAGAGAGAGAGACGTAAAGATAAAAGTGGAGGAAGGAAGTGAGGCAGTCGTACAAATATATGCATGATATCATATTAACAAGTCCCACCTCATCCCACCAGGCAACCTTTTGCCCGTCTACCCCAACCACAGGGAAAGATGATCATTGATAGTCCAATTTCACAATGCTATCAACCATCTCCAGCTCACAGCAAGTGGGCTCATATATTCTGTGGTAATAACAGTAATGTTGAAAGTTGGTCGTCCTACAGGGATTCAAAGAGGGAAATGATATCTCGAGATGGCTTCGCCACCAGGAATATATCGGATCGTGCTCTGTGCACTCCTCATGTAACATGTAAACGTATGAGATGATATGATGATGAGACGTGAAATGGAGCCTATCTTTTCAAATGAAGTGAAATGATGCGACAAGAAAAGAGTCGAGAATAGAATTTTGTAGCTGAGGAGTAGTGTAGTGCCTTAGTAGGGAGACTAGACTGGATTACCACTGGGGGATGGGAATAACATCAGAATAAAATATAAACCTGATACTCTCTCTCTCTATATTCGAATAGAATAATAACAATGCGTCTATACACACACTAGGTAGGGACATATTTGAAAGCTGGGTATCAAAAAATGTTATCCGGATACAAACGAAATGGTGAAAGCGGACCAGAGACCGACTATGTTGTGTATTGTTGTCACCCTTTTCAGTCAGTAGAATGGGTTTCATCCGTATTGTAGTGGAGATGTATGATATTTCATATTATTTTGGAGGGAGTATAATCTATGTAGCATTGTGTCACTAAATTTACGAACAGAAACCTCTTTGCTCCATTCCCGTCAGTCAGCTCGCTCCCGGTGTAAATCTTCAGAGAGTTACCGAGGGCTTCCCTATGGACGACTGTGTTCTGTACTCTTTGCAATGCAATAGATTGATGCTCCGAAACTCTAGGGATGAAACTCGTATAAAGTGAATTGCACCACGAGATGCACAGCTCCACATAAATTTTAAAATAGCAAACAGGAACGAGCACTAATGCCCACTTTTGTTGTGTTATTGTTTGTTCAATTTCACTTTCGGAAATCCATTACCAAGAACGCAAAGGAGGACACGATCGAACGCATGCATAGACGAGGTGAATGCAAAAACTGCAGGCAAGCATAATATACTGCTATTAGAAATTGATACCTTTTTTATCCAAGTGAGAAACACAGAAACATTATAAAATACTAAATCCCTCCGGGTATTATAGGTTAGAGGATAATACGACGTCCTCCCTCGTAAATAAAGAAGGCAACAGGGCAATTTGGAATCAGGAACTAGAATTCTGCAATGCCTCTCCTAAAAAAGCAAAGTCCTCGGGAATAAGTTATTTGAGAGTTTTCTTAAGAATGGCATATTTGTGGGTACTTTATCTGAAGACCCATTCATTTTGTGTAGATCGGAGCCCTCCATCTCTCCCCGTGGAGTCTCTTGCTTGCCTTGGGCCTTTCTTCATCGAGTATTATACCCACAGCCGTAATACGTTACCCCCCTTATCCATCCATACGGTTGGAATGATATAAAAATCAAAAAATAGATTCTCTAGAATCTACCATCCTCAAACAAGGTAAAAGTCAGCAAGGAAAGGATAGAAAGAGGGGAAAGGTTTAGATGGGACGGTGGTGGAATGAATAGGACATGATATATTTGTATGGATAGTTGGCTCAATGCATGGGTTTCCTGAAGCAAGTCAAAGCCATGCTGCAGCTAAAAGCTACTTTTACTGGTCTGCATACGGACTCGGAATAGTATGAGTCGACGAGGAAATAAACCAAGGGTTAAAGAAGGCTGGGGCGAATCTATCGTAATTCGTAATACGGTCCATCTCCGGCTTACCCAGACTCTAGCCAAAGCTCACAAGTCAGCGAGGAGAAAGTCAGTGGGGGAAATGGAGAAAGTGAGGAAGAGAAAGTGCGAAAGAGAAAAATAGGATCGCAATAAAAATGGAAGGGAAAAGTAAAGGGAAGATGCTGACGATTTGAGGCGTTATGTTTCCGGGAAAAGCCACTTTCGGATTGAAAAATGGTCCATGGGAAGAGGCGGAAGAGGCTATTTTCTTACTATTATATAACCCCCCATCTGTACCCAGACATCCTTCTCTATTCTTTGCCTCTTCTTCAACTTTTATTCCTTTGCTTAACAGATAACACACTACTAAAAGGAGACTTGTCCTAAAGAATGATTTCACCTTACTTTCATACTTACCCATATAGTTACTTAAGGGTGTCGACTTTGGACGTCCACCCGGGCTTTTTCATCCTCATCGTCCCTTTCCTTTTTCGTGAGGGAGTAGAGCGCTATTTAGAATTGGGCATATGTTATTTTATTTTATAGTTCCGGTAGCTCCGGGAACGTGTTACTCACTGACAAGTCACAAAGAATAAGACCCTGGAGAAAGTATGAGGGGAAGGGATATTATTCCCTTTGCTTTAGAGCAGGTATGGCTTTTGTATTATAAAGGAGGAATGGAAACCGACACTTAGGAGCTCATGTTTATAACTTCATCTCTCTATATTATTTTATAGCTATATCTGCATCCGAGCTTTACTGAAAAGGCTGTGATGGTGGAAATAATACTATTTAATCCAGAATTATATTATTGGCTCCTAGAGTGTCAAGAATACTTTCTGGATGTATTTATCCGTCGGCTACATTCTTGTGGCTTTACCCACAAGTTAAAAACATGAACAATTATCCGTATGTGGTTATTTGTGGGGAATCACAAATCTCATCCTCCCACAAACACCGTTCCTTTGCATAAAGGGTAAAAGTTTTTAATGCATATTTTCTTTCTTTTTTCTTCAGTGTAACACCTTACTCTAAAAGGTTTGCATGTAGAGCAATATTTGTATAAAAAGATACCACAGGTTGTTTGCTTTACCGTGGGAGGTAAACCCAATCAAGTGTTATGATTTACTCTTTTTTTTAACTATGTGGTTTCTAGCTTATGATGGGCTGGGCCAAACGAGTGCTTAGCTAGGACTAGAGAGACCACTGTGTGAACATTATAATTTATCCTTGATGCTAACATGAGAAGAAACTTACAAAATAGCTCTTTCGTGAGACCTGGAGATTATTGACACGGACTTTATATCGGAGGAACGCAACGGGAAACGTGTATCTTTTTTTTATACAAATAAAAGCATTTCATCACATGTAGTCACCACCTTCTCGTATTTCTGTCGAAAAATATCGAAATATTTCCCACTCTGTTTTTCTAGTAGACCACACATATGGATTTAGGATTCCTTCCATTTGCTTAGCACCCAGATAGGAAATAGTAGTTAAGCCCATTGCATAGTAATTGTATCCCGTGAGAAATATTCCCTCCTCATCATGAGAAAGCACTACATACTGCAGTCTAAAACAAACAGAATGTGCAGAGGAGAGCAGGAACAGTAGAATTGCCGTGTTTGCAGTAAAAACGAAAACTTTGCATGCAAAGCGTGTGGAGTGAGTACCAAACTGGGATTCCCATCCACTCAGACAAACAGTTGACAGTAGTCAGGAGTCCACATGAGGTACAATGTATCCATTCAAAGTATTATGTTTTCCTACCTACACGAAATACCGAACCCGGTGTGTAAATACTTGTTTAAAGTAAGTTAGTTGTGGTGGTGGTGGTGCGCGGTGCTTTCCATTTTACCCGAGGCACAAGTCATGGAATGAACTATGTCTTTCGTCTCTATTCAAATTCTGAGAGACCAACTTTATTTTCCTTAGGAGAGAGAGAGAGACCTGTTCCTTTGTTAGTTCTCCAAGTTATTTAGTAGAGGAGGCTTGGAGGAAGGATTTATTTGGGTTTACTTAACTTCCAACCATTTCCAGCTATGAGCAATAGCGGAGCAATAGCGATACGTATTAGCAACCGTAGCGAATTGCTACTTTTAACATGAGTTATAGAGTTGTAGACGTTGTAGTGGTAGTGCGTAGTAGTAGCACAGTCTGTATGTCGTGGCCTTTGCTTACTTAATAGAAATGGAGTAGGAATGGGGCATTTTCTAATAGGAAATTGAGAATGGGAAGAATAAGTGTGGTAGAAATCTCCGGTAATCTCTTTGGAGTCCTCTCTAATGTTATGTTAGGCTCAAGTTCCTTTATGTTTTAAAACCAACCCTAATGTTTACCAAGCCAAATGGTTCGGGAACGGGACGACGAGAGTAGTCTAGGGGCGATATAGTAAAGTCTTCGGCGTTTGTTTCCTACTTTCTGTTAACTGTTACTGTTATGTTAGTGTTTGGGGAGCCTAAGTCCTTTTGTGCACAGAGTTATTGCCCAGAGTGAATGAATAAATGAATGAATAGTGCCTAGGTAGACTTTGGAGTCTGCAGAGCCCTCAGCAGTCTTCACACTCTAAATCAAGGAAGTTGTTGTGTGTGTATGTTCCAACTAGATCTGTCTTGGTTTAGTTCAGTATAGGTAAGTTGTAATCGACTCTGGTTATTATTAGCTCTCACTTTTAGAGGAAATTTAGGACTTCTTTAGGCATTCGTAAAGGTCTGTCTGGGCTCCCATGTTTAAGGTCATTCCTAGTATCCACACAGTTCATATTTATTGAGACAGTGACAAGTTGATGATTTCCTTGGGAGTTGGAACAGGGAGATGAAAGGACGAGGATGTTTTGTGTTTTGAATTGAAATTCGAAAATCCAAACTCCCGACAGGCTTACCCGAGTTTTGTTCAATCTTCCTTCTTCAATTTATTTCCCTTTGCTGTTTACAGACTTTCTTCTTAAAGTAGATTCTCAATGGAGTGACGAATGCTTTCTTGACTGTCGGGTGGATCCTGGAGTTCACTATTTTCAGATCAACAGGATTTTCTCACTCAGCACATAGTGCGTAGATTTTTTTGGGGACTGGAACCAAGTGCATATAGCAATGTTTATGTAGAGACATAAGCTCTGTAGCTTATAGCGGTTCTTGTCTCGCCTATCTGAAATATCTATTTCCATTCAGAGAACATTTTCATGCAACTCCTATTCCTATATTGAATTGTTTAACCATAATCATTAAACGGGATTTTCAAACAGTAGTAAATTGCTTATAGCCAATTTTGAAATTCCGTATGGCCTAATTTATTGAGTATTCTAAATCCTTCCATTATAAATTGAAGCTCGTACTAAGTAATACTAACTTGAAAGTTAAGAGCTTCAGCAAAATAGATTTTAGAGTTACCATTCTGATGAGGGGATCCCATTTGAAATTGGGATGTAAATGTATATCTTGTTTATGGCTTATAGTTATTGAGTGTAAAGAATGAAACATGAGATGAGACCCCAGATGCCTTGCTCCATTGATTTACGATCGTCGAGTGTCAAATGCATTTCACACGCTATTAAGATGTTAAGCATCTCAGCTTTCATGCTTATTGCTTTTAGTGTCCCTTATCTTAATCATTACTCCTGATGGGATTAAAGGATTTTCTCTCATAAGTTCCTACTTGACTATTTCCACTAGCACAGCACGAGCTAATGCTAATAATCTTCTTAGATTTCGAGTTCATATCTTAACCGGCCTTTGCCTCTCAGCATTTACAACTCCTCTGGGTTGGTTAACTTATTCGGATTCCAGTGGTCATATAATATTGTAAAGTACAACTCGTAAGTCTACAGAAAAGGGCGGAGGGATGATGCAATCGAAAATAATACTGGAAGTCTTGATTCCGAAAATGTGTTGACGTTTCTGAGGAAGTTTGAGCGTAAATCTGAGTGTCGAAATTCTAAGCATATTTTTGTAGGTTTACCCTTTCTTGTTACAGTTCCAGTTGAACATGTGGAAGGAGTGCTTGGCTCAAGAGGAAAGCTGCCCTGTGACGTCCGTGTCCCAACCCGAGATGACAAATTGCACATGGTTCTATGGTTCAGAGACAGGGATGCTGAACCCATTTACAGGTAATGAGAACCTTGACACTTCATTTTGTATAAATTACTCATTCACATGGAAGTAATTACTTTCGACTGAATATCAACTATCCACAATGGAGCCAACTCTAGTTTCACCCCGTGCACAGTATCGAATGTTTCACAAACATGCTAATCCCAAAGGCTGTTTCCTCATTTGTTTAACCTTATACTTCCGAGTCTCGTGGGATGCCGGAGAGGGGTATACAGTAACCGTAAAGCCAGACCCATTTCCCACTAATCACAAATCATCATCAACATATCAGGCAGGGAGTAACTATTCGCAGTACCTCAGCCTGCCTATGTCTTTATTGTTCGGTCTTCCACATGCGTGCCCACTTACTCTTACCTTCAAACTTTACGGATCTACATTTGCTTGATGTGGATTATGGCGGTAAGGGTGGTAGTACGGGTAGCCAGTTCCGTATTATCTTCTGTCGAGAATATAAGAAAAAATTGCTCTGCTGTCTTGAATTTTTTATGAATTAGTGTCACTAGACGCATTTAGATCATTCGTTTTAATAAACTATTCATGTAGTTTAGGCCATAAACTTCCCAAGGTTATGTAACATCACTTTTTTGGTAGTCTAGGAACGAATGCAATTTGAAATCTGCAGCATATTGAGGTGTTTTATAGTTTAGAAGAACATTGAAACAACGAATGCATTCAGGATTTTAGAAGCTTAGCCATATCTGTTGGCGGTTGGATGCGGACTTGCGGACTATGAATGTAGTTGAATGCACCCTTTACTTTTATCAATAAATAACTTAAAGGCTGCACCATTCATAAATACAATTGTAGATAGGACGCAGGGTGATTTTTAAACATTTAACAGGACTCCATTCAACATCCTACGTAGATAATTCATATTAATGCGAAGCCGGTACATAATTGCAAACAAGCTCTTCCGACCACGAATATTCGGTATGAATACAAAGTTATCTGTGGTGAATGGTCTGGGTAGGAGGACTACTAGGAATCCTGTACGGTAGAATACGGTGCTTGAAATATTCCGGAGGCCAGTCAGCAAAGTTACAAGTTATTCTCCGCGTATCCAACAGGGGAATATAAAACTTCCGGAAGAATGCGAAACAGGATGGGGATTTAGCTTATGATGGAGAAGTCATATTCAAAAGTAAAAACGAGGCCAGGGGTGTAAAACTTTGTAAACGAAACGCAAATACGTACATAGTAGTGAGCTGAGCACCTACTGTTATACAGCTCCAAGATTGCCACTAAAAGTTCAGGAAAGGTCAAATGTCTTACTTTGAGTGAAAGGATATTACAGGTCCAATGACAACTACGTATGTCGGCATGGTTTATGGGGACCTTAAGCCTTCTTCCATGAAATAAAATCTTTTATGAGGGCAACTTAAAACCTACATACAGCCTTCAAGGCGGTAGTAAACTTGGTAAAGATTTCAAGGAAATGGCGTATGAACTGGGTGTAAAATGAACAGTTTAATACGGGTTGGAAAGTTATACTATGGAATTTAGGTTACTCACACACCACTCTACGACCATGTGGGATGTCAGTGTAACTAAGGAAGAAAGTAAATTACCTTCTAATTTCCAATGCCGTGTGTACTTGAATAAGCCTATCTTATTTTTACAAATGGTTGTAAAACATAATTGAAAAGGTAGAAAAATGAATTCGCTTAACTCTACCTTTCTCCCTTTCACTTCAACGTCTTCAGACCTCAAGATAGAAAGGAGGTAGGTGCCATACTGATACGCATATTGCTCACATTGTACCATGTAATGAATCATGTACGTCACCCACTGCTTTTCTATATATATGTTAGTTTGGGTATGTATTGGTAACAAGGTGTGACAATTTCCTTCATCATTCCGAATTTAGAAAATAGGGCACACAAGCCCCTCAAGACTCTAACTAACTATAGCTTGGAGGAATTGAGTTTTTTGTATTCTTTGGAGCTAATGTAAGTACGTTTTGTGCGTGTATGGATTCAATACAAACCGTCAATTCATTTATTCTTAACAAATACAACTAGAGAGACATGCATCAGTGTACACAAAATTGAATAGTTGTACCAGATAGGTTATTGGTGGTAGGTGTTTGTAGTTTGTACTCATTCTTCCTATCAGCTTCTAGTAACAGCACACTTGGGCTTGAGCTCCACTAAAAATCTGCTTGGAATACATGAATAGTCTGCATTATTGATTTTGTAATAAATTTTCTCTTCTCCCTTTGCCTTTTCCCTCTTTGCTTAAGATACTATAGGTGATATGTGAGGATTTTTTTCCCTTCTCTTTTTACGACAGGAGTGAATGGGGATTCTTAGATTCGTATAGAATCTTGATTCTTAGATTTCACATCCTAGATTGTAGATGGAATTTTCCCTGAGTTTATTCCCAGTTTTCTTACAGTATATATAATGCTTAGCTGACCACTCGACATTTTATTTATTGTACAGTCTTAACTTTATTCTGCTGAAATGTATTATTTCTCAGTTGAAACTCTTTTGTCACCCACATTTGCGTCATTGGCTATTCTTTCAAAGTCGTACACAGAAAGGGGATAATTGATTTCTCGGGGAAAACAAAATACATAAGATTGCAAGAAGTTGGAAAACAAATTGTTTAATTATTTGGACCGTTCTTCAAACCCCGTTTCCAGGTCGAAAGTAAATCAATTTGCTCAAAAATTTTGTCCGGTCTTTAATACCGAAAATAGAACGCCCATACGCAAGAAGATTGATAAAATATATCCTGAAATAGAAATAATCATGTAATACGAACCCAACCTGTCTAGCCATACTAGAGGACTACTTCATATTGTCTCGAAGATGTTTCTGAAATTGCGACATTAAATATTTATTTATTTTTATGCAGTTTCAAGGTCCATGTACGGATAAAATTTTGAAAGGCTGGTACCAAAGCAGTACTTTTGAGCTTCCGTTTAACATTTGTACTGTTAGACAGTGCTAGATATACATGTGGAACTTTTATATGGGTTGCATATTGCAGAGTTGAAATGTCTTTCAGTAAGTGTAAGGAGCATCAAGAGCATCTATTGATGCGACGAAGGGTGTAAATATTTTATGTACGACCCGGTGGGAACCTTGAGGCTTTATAAAACAAGAAAAACTTGGAATTGACTAGATTTAATACAAGCAAATGGCATCGTGTAATAGCAAATTTTACGAGTCCATCCCCAATTTTTGTTATTGATGTCTGTTTAAAATGATAAATAATTCCTCTGAGCCTTTGAAATTTTTTAAACCAAACAAATGACATCTCTGCCAAATGGATTGAATACCAACTCTTTGGGCGTAAAATTGTGCTTGCATAAATAAAATGGTTGAAGGACCTTGGCTGTTAATAAAATATTAATTGATGGATAGGCTTATTTTGAATTTGGACGCGGATAGCAGATGTCCTGTACCTGTGAGACGCATTGCTTTTTGGGAAAACATGGAATATCATTACAAAACTACTATTCTCCAAAATCTCGTCGATCATCATTTCCGGTTCTCATTCACATGAGGATGTTCCTCTACATAAGTCAAGTCACAGTCTGCCTCTTTCCATACATAATATTCCCGAAGCATGCAGTGAAATATCACGATGATACATGACAGAAGCACGGTAAAAGCTTTCTTGACAACATATTTATGACCTTCCGTCACTTCACTTTCCCCACAGGCAGCAATGTGAATTTATGAGGAAAAATGCTCACGGAATTGCATAAACAGAACACTCATGTTCAATGCTAAACAGTGCCGTTTTCTCCCCTCCCATCATATCAAATTCTGCTGTTCTCATTTACAAATGAAATAACAATATCAACAGATATGGATCTTGTTATAATAATAATAGCTTCATATTCCTTACTAGGGATGAATCAGTTATAGTTTAAATTCGAATCAATCATATCAAATCCAAGAAAACTCGTTTCAATGAAAATTGACTGCTTAAGATGTTAAACATTCCATATCATCTCGAGAAAAAAAATCTGATTATTTTTTTCGATTTGTTTCGATTGAGTCGAAAACAAAACAGAATAACTTCCACCCCAATGTTTTTTTTTTTGACGTACCAAGCAAAATATTAGAACCCCTCTCGAAAATAACACTCTTAAACTGCTAACCGATAACCTTAAGATTGAATACGAATCTGTAACGGACTAATCCCAGTTTGCGGGAAGGATCTGATCTTACATGAAATTTTAATCCTACCCGTGCGGCCTTGTTTCAGTGAATCTAAAAAGCCCATATTTTATCGTTTGTTCTATGTATTTGTTTTTACCCTTGTTACACTTTGTTATCCTTTACCAGTCGGACTCAGACACAAAAATCCAATTCGTTTCTGTTGCAGATCCCCTTATGCTTATGAATACGGGATACCCTCCAGATAATTCTAGAGAAAGTGAATGGGGAAAGACGGAAGGGGACTCACGAATTTCCCAAATCTTTAGCTTCCTTCCTGCTCTCCTTCAAGGTCTCCAAGGACTGTCACAAATATTTGATATGTGTCTGGCTTCTGTTTTTGAGCATTTAAATAAGATCCGCTGAAAGTGCTTATAGAACTTGTTTAAATGTTTAAAGAGTAAAGGGGAGAGAAAATTCTGTTTGCCAAGAAATCGCTTAGATATTTTGATCTAACCCTGTAGTACGTTGTGTTACACTAGATATCTCTTTCAACTACATAAAATACTCGAGAAGGAATGGCTTCTAGAAGGTAGTTTTGAATTTTGACCAGCTTTCTCCAACAAAACTATCAGACATCTAAAGTTTTCACCCTTTATTAAACTTTTCATCACTCTCGAGGCGGTAGAGACCTCAGACTTTCGGAAAAATATCAGTTGTTCGCAGTTCACTGTGCACAGTTTTAAGTTCACACTTGTCTGTGCAAGCATAGAGTCATCTATCTCATAGGGTTGACATGGAGTACTAAAGGCTTAAACGATGACATTCACATAGGAATACCGACACAATACATTTACTGCAGATAGTATATACCAAGATTTCATGATAAGAGGGAAACTATTATTCCTAGGAGTGGTAGTCCTTGGTAGTTTCTAATAGAAAAAGTTACTTCTGCTTTTCAGTTAGGAACGGGAGGCCTAGGAGCCATAAGCCCCTTAAAGTAGACGTTTATCATTAGTGGACCTAGACTGAAGATAAGAATAATCTGTGAAGAGGGAGGGAAAGAGACCTCGAAAAATAATTTGGTTGAACTTTCACTTCTTAAATGAGACGACGGTGGCGATGAAAGTGTGGAAATTGTTCAACTGTAAACACTCAGATAATCAAGTAAAAAGAGGAATGGAGACATCCGGGCAAGAAAACCAGACCAAGAGACCAAGAGACTCATTCCCAGTATATACAAGTAGAAAGGATATTAGGAAAATTTGAGCCCTTCAAAAAAGAACTTTTCTTGTGTGTTTCCACTTTCACAAGGGTTCATTTAGTCAAAGCTTTTAAATTGCAAGTAATCTCCAACATTTTAACGAAGACAGCACAGCTGCTCCTCCATCCAAACCGTTGCGTTGTGCATTGGCCTTCTATTTATCTAGAAAAAATTACTTGCTTTACAACCATTGTCTTGAGCAGCGCATCAACTTCCATTTTTTCTCAATTTTTAAACAAAAAAATATCTTGTAGATGAATCTAAGATGATGAACTGCTATTGGAAACCGGTATGAAGGTATTGTGGGTGGAAGTTTTGAACTTATTGTTCTGAATCTTTCTCATCTGGTCCTTTTGTTTTTCATACCTGAGTTGTTCGTTGAATAAATGGAATAGATACATAAATTGTCAAAAGTACAGACTGCAGATGTCTTTTACAAATGTTTACAGCTAAAACCTATGCCCCACAATGTATTTTTTAAATCGGGAGGCTAAATAAGTATTTACACTATGTGCCATTACGAGTTTTTGGTACAGAAACTTTGGTCAATAAATAACCCAATTGTGTAACATTCTCAATCTCGATCTCCTATTTCAACTAGGAAGAGCGTGGAAGGTAACAAAGCGAATAAAGCCTGACTGCCTCTCTTTATTTTTAAGCCTTTTATCTGATTTCGTAACTTTTTCAGTTGCACGTGAAAGAACAGGTCAAGAGGCAATTGAGCTGAAGGAAAGGATATAAAATAAGTTTGATACAATAGTTGGCTGTTGGGCTTCAAGTGGTGGTATAGTTCACTCCAATTGTGAATTATACCCCGCCCTTCAGTGATCCAACTAACGTTCTATTTTATCAGCTCACTTTGCCTCCTTTCACTCTCCCTTTTGAACTACATCCCAAATACTAATCCCGTACATATCATAACTCTGCAGTCCATTCCGAACTCTTGTATAACAGTGTTTAGGTTACAAAATGAAAGGGCACAACCTGCTATTTTTCAAATGGATTTCTGATTGTTTCAAATTTCTTTTTCTTTTGCTTCTTGAGTTTCGGTTTCTCCAATGATGAAAGCAGATATAATCAACTTTTACTCCTTTGAGATCAAAAAGACAGGGTTTGTTCGTTCTTAAGTTGGATCTCTTTGATTTTCTTTGGATTGTACAGTGTATTTCCTGGGAATGAAAAAATATCACAAGTAACCCTAAATGCTTATTGACATATTGGAAATGGATATTTAAATCCTTGTAGGAACTAATTATTTTATACGAAGAAACGATACTGTATCATTTTTGAAGTTCAATTCGTCTGTCATGCAAAGTTTTTAAAGCACTTTTGAATTTTCTTCGTAGTTTACCCTTCTTTGCATAATAACGCTAAATAATCGAGTAAAGACTAGGAAACGTGTCTCGTGTAATTTAGGCAATTTACGGTACATACTCGTTGTCTGATACTTTTGGAACCCCTAATAATGAAACTGAGACATAATAATTATAATCTTTTCTCGAATCCTTTTTGAATGACGTTAACACTGTTTATTATTCGTGTAGGTATGACGTTCGTGACAAGCCTTCAACTGACGCAAAAAGATCATCAGTGTGGGGCGAGAGGCTATATTTTCAAACCATGTCGGACCCGGCCCACCTCTCCATTCAAGATCTTCAGATGAAAGATGAAGGGATGTACAGATGTCGTGTGGACTTCAAGAACTCGCCCACTCGAAATCTGAGGATCAACCTGACTATCATTGGTAAGTCGAGAGTCATTTGTAATGCCATTAGTCCATTCATTTTTGACGGCTGAGAATGTCTATTACTGGTACTGATGTATGAGTTTACTCTTGAGACTTCATAAAATGGGCAGTGATAATGATACGTCAGCACTTGGTGATTTGACGGCGTAAATTTCTACTACAATGTAAAGACTGGCTTACGCAAGCATTAGTTTATAGTATTTTTTCGACAGCATTACATACATTCTGAAAGATAAGTAATGGAAAGTTTAGAAAGAATAATCTAGAAAAAAGCAACTGATCTCATAGAACCGCCACTGACTGACCTCATCTCTCTAGGAAATCCCAACTGTAAAGGCAATGATAGCATCCAATATATTGTTCTGTCAAAAAGTCCCATTGATACATAGTTTATGCCGGGATTTCTCGATTTTTTATCAATCTCAATTGAGGAGCTCGTGCTTCTCGAAATGTAGTTGAGGGTACAGGATGCTATCAAATATCAAAGAGAGTCATGTAGCTGGTTAAGGAACGAAGAGATGAACTCAACTTCACAAAGTGGAGTCACGCAGAAAACTACCCACGGATAGTTTGTGTAGTGGGTGAATCGATGGAGTACATAATAATATAAAAGTTTTAGAGTATAAAAAGAGCAAATAGGAGACAGACTGATCTCACTTTGCTCGAGGAAAGACATTTTGATAGAGGAAAGTTCAGATAAGATGAGTTGGCAAAATATCGTGGAAGCTAAGAGACAATAGAGAGCTTCCAGCTTCACCTAGAAACCTCGACGTCGGATCTGCTACATTTGTTCATAAGATAGTCTAGGAAAAGGATTCGGATGAAGTTTAGCACAAAGCTGGGTTGTTTGTGCGCAAAGAAAGCCGCAGTGCCGATGGGCATTTGTGAAAAATTGGGAACGTGAAAGATTGTCCATGATTAATACACAATTGGAAAGAGTCCCCCCAACAACTAAAATTATTAGTTTCTACATCTTCACCATTGGGGATTTAAATGCTATAATCTGATTTCATCCAATCATAAAAACGTTTTAGTTTACTGGAATTTTAATAAACCTGTTATATGTCAAGTCTCTTGAAATTTCTAGTCATTTAAAAATGTATGAATGCTGCAAACTACACTCTCAAACTTTCGTAGCTGGAGACCACGTTTGATTTTGATCGTAACCGACGTAAATGCTTGGACGGTATTATTTTAAAGACTAAAGATCGCGTTTTTATTTTGAGTTTAATGTCATAAGAAGAGCTGTAGTAAAACAGTACAGGGTATCGAAAGCATACGGTGCCTTGAGCTGAAAAGGGATCCAAAACGAGGGTTCATCAGGTGCAGGTGGAGTTGAAGGAAACGATGGTATGTATGTTGAGATTATGAACAAAGCATTAGTCTGACATTTATGTTAGCTTTATGTATGGGTTTAGGTATCCACTCCCATTTCTTAGAGGTTTACTCTGCCTGAAGTAAATGTGCAAAAACAAATCTTACGGAGAATATGGAATTAGAGAAAACAGTATTTTGTTCTCAGATTTATTTGAAGCTTATGGAACTTCATTGTTCTTGAACTGTGGGTCCACAAAGCCGTTGTGAAACCTTAATTAACCCTCACTCTAACTGTATACACGTTCTTGGTAAGAGTTACTGGATGAATACCATTACAGGACAAAAATTAAGTGCTTTCACCTTCATTGAACTCGTCGTGGAACAAATTAGGTTTTAAGTTATTTTCCGTTCCAAATAGCAGCATTCAGCAGACCCAAGGATTCTGTTTAGTTTGTCTTCCTAACATTCTTGTTTGCCTACCAACTGCTAAACAAACCAAAAAATTCTTTGAGGTTCCACACAAATATCAAAATATGAAAACTTTTCCATCTTATTCTGGAAGGCAGGTCAGGAAACTGGTGTTCACGGCTCATAAACGCAGCGCAGAAGATACAGACACAGACGTTTCGTACTGAACTTTCCAGGAGTGAAGGGGTCATTCATAAGCTATATATTTTAAGCAATACATTTCGAAAGAAAATCTTGAGCACTATCAACAACTGAAAGGTCAGTTCTTAGCACATCTCGACATGTTCTCAAGTTGACGACGTAGGTCTTTCACTGCACCATACTCTTTCCGTGGGCTCGTGTCAAATCTAGGTCTACGTTTATTCGATCAAATCACTCCGACGCCCTAGGTACAATAGGAAAAATATATTCTTTACAAATCTTTACTTTCCCTACTACATTTCATGTCTTACCTGCGGAGGACAGAAGCCTTGCTTCTTCACTTGATTTGGTATCAGATAATTAACTTTCCCTCCCCACTCGATCATTTCAATCTAGATTAGTCTTCTCTCTACGGAAGAAGTGAACTATAATTAGAAGTAAAACTACAGATTTACTATTTATATCGTATAGTATGAAACAATTTCCAAATGCAGATGCAACCACAGAGATTCCCTGTTAAAAGCCGGCACTTTGAGAATTCGATTCCAAATTGAGGCTAAATGAAGTATGTAGTCTCACCCATAAAAGCAGTTAGCGGTCACGAGACATCTTTTCGTTTAAAGTGATCGGGGATTAAGCCAGTTAGGAAAGAGCCAATTCATTATTTTGAGAAAATATTTAAGATAAAGTAAACCGATTGAGCCGGTAGGTATACAGCTTATATATTATATTCTAGTGTATTTCGGTTCTATTAGCTCACAGAAATAGGGAGCAGCAACCCAATATCCAGTTATCTAGCAAACGGCTGCTATGCTGGTGGCAAAGTCATTGAGATCAAGTATTTAAGGGCAGAGATGCTATTTGGTAAAATAGTCGCAGCACCCTCCTCCAATTGCTCTGGTAGATAAATGTGCAAGATAGTCAGTAGTGTGAATTGCATTTATTTCCCCTCCTTTCTCCAATGTGCTTCTTCCTTCATTTCCTACAAGAGCTTTCTACAACCCCATTTCCCAGTCTCTATGAAAATCTAAAGGAGGAAAGAAACGGAGGTGGACTTGGAATGCATTTGTAAAAGTGAGAAGACTCTCTAAGAAAATCAATTGGAGTAAAATTGAGCCTCGTTTCCTTCCCCCTTTCTCAAGTTCAATCGGACGGTGTTGGGCGATAGATTGATCTCAGCAATCAACCGCTTTGTTGGTCAACGCTTTTCTCTCTAAATATTTGATCAATGCACGAACCCGAACTCGTTTTTTTTACCCAAGCCGGCGTCTAGAAATTCTGAATTGCAGTAGATTGGGCATCAAACCGCTTTTGTAAAGTCAGGCTGTGTCGATGAGTTTATTCTTACAAACAATGTGTGATTAACCGTGCACACAAACTTAGCCTCACAATAATTGTCAGTATCAAACAACTACCGTCGGTTTTTGTATGAAAAAAAAAGATCTTTGAAACTTTACGTTCGCAACGACTGGATGGCCAAGAAAGCGTGAAAAAAGTTTTGGTACCACCAAGTTGAACATCGATTGTTTTCGTTGTGTCATGAGTTTGGAAGGTTTAAAATTTGAAACTTAGTTTTTACCAAATTTTCTCTCTACTTTCTCTACTGTGTATAACGCGCCATGTGAATGAACAGAGGTGTTTTCTTTCCTTTGGAGAAACTGAGCCCAAAATAATTGGATCACGTTTCACTAGGATAATTTAAAAAGTTAGAAGTAAGGCGAAGAGTCCTGTCTGGTTTCTTATTATGAGAAAGAGAGAGAGAGAGAGAGACAAATCGATATACACACATATATATTTCTTAGTTGGAAACATTCAGAGATAGAGACCGTCACAATGCTAGCCTCAGAAGAGGACTCTTTTTGGTTGATGCATTATCTAATAACGGATATCTATATGTTTGTCTACAGTTTAGTATGGGATATTAAGTATAAGTATCTCAGTAATTCTGGAGAAATGGGATTTACACAGCCGGTGGACTGCTGCCATCCTACTAGGTCTCCAGTCCGGAGACTTTCTCCCTCTGGGGAAAACTTGTAATAGGAAATCAATGCTTTCTACTAGTCACTCGCACTCTCCTCTGAGCTTCCATCAGCTCAACTTTTTCTTATGCTTTTATAAAGCCACGTGAGCCAGGTCAACTGTTCCATTTGATCCAGTACAAGGACGGAGGACGTGTAATTTTGAAATCAAACTAGGACATAACAACACACATGCTGTTTTTTCATACACTAAGAAATGATCCTGGTTATTTTATGCATTCTTATAGTGTGTGTAGTATATAAAACAATAAAACCTATTGAGGACAGGGGAACATGAAACTCGGGGAAAGAATAGCTTTAGTTCCAGGTTTTCTAAGTTCTGTTTAAAATGGCCCATTTTCCACAGCTCCTTGTGTTTCCTCGTTATCCACCCACAAAGTAAAACTCAGAAATCCTACTTTTACTTTTTTCTTTGTCGTATTTTTTCTTCTTCTCAAGTAATGTGTCACACTTTGTAAATTGAAATCTATGAAATAAGTTGAGTTTTTGGAAGCTTCTACATTAAAAAAGTTTGTTTCACATTCAAATGATTCAAAGGGCCTAGTTGTTCAATTTATACTACTTTTTTCTGGCTATTCTAGCTTTCTTGTGTGATAACTCATTTGTCTGTCTTTATTTGCATTTTGGAATCCGTTTTCACCTGTACGTATTACGCATTCATATTTATTAATATACATGCCTATGGAAATTTTCAACAAGAGTGTACAAAAGTAGTATGTTCTTTGCATACAATTTTGTGGACAATGATTTTATTTATTTTACACTGTCGCTCTTAATACTGACTTGCACGGTCGAAGTTCTAGACTAATAATTTTTAAAGTAAGTTGCCTTTGTTACATATAAACTACTTACATATATAAAGTGTTTAGAATCTTTTTCCTTGAAACTTGCTACCCAAGGGAGGTTTAAATGTATTAAATCCTCTTTCACAATATCTTATGAAGTATTCACTTCCAAAAAGTTCAAACTACAGATATATCAGAGGATTCCTTATAACACTCGTTCCAATACTTTTGTAAGGTAACAGAAAAGTATTTGCTGAACATTTTAAAAGTCAGAGGAGTGAAGCATCAAGAGAAAATTTCCTAGTATGAAAATCTTGTGTATTGACAAGCAAACAGACGGACTCGGCTCCCTAGGGCTAATTTAATTTTCGTCAACTTTGAAAAGTTCAGATTCAACATATTGAACTTCTGCAAACCTGATTCGTTCAATACAGTTGGGACTATGCCTTCCTAGTTTGCGTGTCACAGCCTGCCCACGTTATTTCACAGTTTATATCTTCTTGTTAAATTATTTTCCATGTCCAACTTATTTTAATCAAAAAAACACAATTATCTTTCAATTTAAACTAGTAGATAACACAAAATGGACGACTACCTATTTATTTATTGGCAGAAAGCGGAGAGAACCACGCGATCCTTATTTTGTATCTTGTAATCATTATTAAAAAATGTTTTCATGTATCAACTGCTTTAGGACATTAGCTGTTATTTTACAATACCAAGTTAGCGAGTTGTCAGTTGTGAGTAAACAATACAAATTATAAAATAAACGTACAATTTTCGAAAATTTAAGACATGTATTTAGTGATTAAAATTCGAATCTAAAGTTTTTCAAATTAATACATTCAAATAATCCCTAAATGCCGCGCGATTTCGTTAAATCCTGCGATTCATGAATTAAATTCAAAAGTTTAAAGTAGTATTTTAAAATTACAAGAAGTACAAAGAATGATTGAAATAGTCATGAAACATTGATTTACATGTTGAATCTATTACTAATTCAAAATGAGTTTTTCGAGGATTCTCTTGTTTCCTTTCGTAACTCCCCATTGTCTAACCCAAACATTAACTGACCGCAATTCGTTGTTGAACTAACTGATAAAGGGATGGCTTGTCAGAAGTCCTTGCTTAAAGCCAACCTGATTTCCCTCACAAGCTATGAACTCCGATACGGAGAATTTTCCCTTGATGGTAGAAAAGTTTAAACGAGATGTCCAGTTCACAAATGATTGGTTGCGTAGCTTCTGTAATGGACGTGTGCTGAATAATGTAAGACCATTGCCGGTTAAAACTTCTTTTAATCAGAACAACAAACTGAAAGTTTCTCAGGTGGACTTCCACCGAGGGTCCACATAGTTTCTGGCTAAGGTTATCTAGTTATATTTTGAGGCCGCATGTGGTATGTATAATTTAACAACTACAGTAAGTTGATAAATAGTTGAATTTTATCAAGTCATCTCAAATCAGAATTTGCTTATTGAAACTTTTCGAGCTAAAGTTATTCTGGATTCACGGAGAAATGTTTTTCGTCCAAAGTCCAAATCTGTAAACTGAAATTCGGTTTCCAGCCTCAGTATGAAAATGATTGTGCTTGAGATGAGTCTTTTAGAATGACTTGTTTATTATTTTAAAACATGGTCTGTCTCTTTCTTGCAGTGCCTCCGGAGATTCCTGTGATATATGATGCCAATGGAATGCTAGCTACGAATCAAGTTGGACCTTACAACGAGGGCAGTGACCTACTTCTGACATGTGAAGTCTCGGGAGGTCAGTGGTTTATTGATTTGTCATAAATCTTCCCCCGCTCTGCATTATAACAACAATGGAGGAAAGCTTTAACCAAATATACAGAATTTGATCCTACGAGGTTTTTGTTCTCTCTTCAAGAGCTCAAGAACCTTTCAAGCTTATTTAAACAAATCTCATTCCTGTGAACAAAACTTTTGGAGTTTCAATTGCTGGAAACTTTTTTGTACAACTTTTTTGTGATTTGAAATGTCTAAAATAACGATTTCGTTCTGGTATCAAATTGAAAACATGATATCCTTGCGGGCTTTGATATGTTGTTGTTATCGTACATTGTGTATGCATGCATTTATGCGAATAATTCTTATATTCAAAGTTTTTCAATCCTGAATTGGTTCTGTCATAGTCGGATAGCGACTCTCTATGGATAAGATGGATCATATTTTCGGGAATGAATATCAGAAGGATTTCCACGAAATTATTCCACTTAAACTGGCTTACTCTTTACTATTCGTACATCATAGGTATAACTTAAGATTTGAAGCGTTGGTTTTTGAAATTACTAATCTACAAAATCACTATCAAGTCAAGAAACTTATGTAAAACAATTATTGAAACCCAATTGGAATATGATACGAGTAAATTCTACACATAAAAACAATTTTCATAGATCCAGATGTAGGATAAGGTTATAATTATATGGAGCGTAAAAGATATGTCGGCCGGGATAATTATTTTATTTTAATTAGCTCAGTAGCCAAAAATAATTATTTTTTTTGACAGCGCAGAATATGTTAGAAAGCATTAGCTCTAAAAACATATGAGCTAAAATTGTGTACCTTGATCGAAATGAGTTTCCACGTCTACAGTTAACATTACAAATCCTGAGTGTAGATATATAGCATCTCATAATGGACTACTGGTGGTGAGAAAGTGCTTGTAGTTACATAGCTTTAACACCAGCCAGCCACATTAAAAAAGTAGTAAATCTGGGCTTGATCAATTAGAAGCCCAGCTCACTATCATTCTACAGAAATTTGTCTGACAGGTGACATAAAATTTGAAATGGAAAAGAGATGATTTGAAGGAAAAAAAACTTTTTCTCCATTTCTTTTCCCCTTTTATTCAATCCCTTAGACGAGACGACAAGGTCTAAAGTGCTAAGGCTGAGTCGTTGATAGGCCAACCCGGATAAAAAAGAGTTCCTTCTTAACTCAAGTTTCTAAAGAAAGATTTCTTCCTATGGGGGTTTTATATTGCTAATGAGGTTCCAAGTTATTAGCACTCTCCCGTTTCACTATTCTTAAGCCCAGTTTACCCTCCTCATCAATCGGACCAATGGATCCACACTCTATTACTCCGACAGTATTATGAAGGAGTCCCTAAAAGAGTAGTACAATTTTGAAAAGGTTTTCTCCTTCCTTTCCATTACTAAGAGTCATGCAGCCTACTCTTTAACGTAGTTCTTAGTAACTAGTACTAACACAGCAGAGAGGACCTATAGAACCAAAGAAACCTGACACAGATGAAAGGTCGGTGGAAAAGTGGGTGTTAACTAAACATTACTTCATTTCACGAGGCTAAACCGAATCACACAGTAGAGTATGCATCCATTAAATAGAGATACACTTTGTTAACTTACATTACCTCCTATCTTGAACTGGGAAGGGAGGAGGGCATTTATACTTTCTCACATTTCACACCGTTTTATTAATGGTATAGACCGACAGCTGAGTTGCCGAGTGAGCTGAAGTTTAGCAACTGCTACTGCACTGGGTTGTACAGTATTAGTATTTTCACGGGTGAGTGAGTTTGAAAGCCATAAAATCTGGAAGTAAAAATCCTGGTTTTGTGAGTTAGGACTGTGGTGGGAAATAGTTGGATTTCTTTGTGACATCCTTAGGTAATGATGACTTTCTCGTGTCATTCAATCTCAGAGAAGAGAGAGTATCCAGGGCTTTCCTTTCACCAAAAATCATGTTGTTACTTGGTATATGTAAGCTAAAGCTACATATCTTGAGGCAGTTTCACCATACAAGCTTCGTAGAAAGTAGAAGATTCTTTGGTTTCTTGGACTAACCTTGGGGACAAATTTTGATCTCAAGTATCAAGGAGAAATGCTTTTCTGGACTTCTGGACACCTGCTAAGATATATGATGCTCTGAATAGCTTGCTCGTAGCCCGTAGCATTAAGACCTTATTCTACTTTAAGACATCCGCACTCTTTCTCTCTCTTCCATGTATAGCCTTTGGAAGAGAGAGAGAGAGAGAGAGAGAGAAAGTAGGAAAAAAATAACAGAAATGACAATGCAAGAGCAAAGCTTTCTCTGGTTTGTACGGGCTCGTATCATCTCCGTTGTTCGTCTGCCTGTCTGTCAAACCAATTACTTATTTCATAAGACAACAGATCTCTCAGAGATGTTATCCTAAACAAGAATTGGCTGGAAATCTTGTGTGTAAAACTCTGTAGTTCTGTCACACGTTGAACCTCAAGTATTATCCCTCTCACTCCAAGTTCAGACCAAATGTAGAGGGAGGGCGATATGCGCATACGGCCTTCTTACACACAGCTACGAGTACGGAGGCCGTATGCGCATTCTCAAGTGGCTTACTAATACTATATTACTACTGATCCTTACGCCATCTATTGAAATTTAATGCCAGTAAGTAATGACGACATAATATTGATGTACGTTTACACGAGTTAAATTAGTGGTCTATTTTTAATAGCTTTGGTAAAGTGTTCTTTTACACAATTTTTGCCCTGCCCTGCCCGTCAATTACGGGCGCATATGACTGATACATTATATTTTATGCAGTTGGAAAGATACTTTTAACTCGGGTCGGACCTGATAAAGTTGTACATAGGGTGGAGTAGGTACCAAGTAAATCTATCACGGCAAAACGTAGATGTATTTTTTTAAACCAGTTGATCAGTTTTAACTCCCTCTTCAACAAGGTTCTTCATTTTTGGTAAGGAACGAGCGTTCCGAAGCAACTTTCTATTTTTCTTATCTCCAAGAAATGTTACAAGAGTAGGGAGACGTGAAATTGATCTCAAATCCATTTGTATCGCTCACTGATTTCTAGTGGGTCACCCAATTACTCTCTCTCTTAGGCTTGATCACTCCTTTCTTCTCTTTTTCATTCGTCTAACCGCTGTGGTGGATATAGTACATAGCAAAGTTATATTGAGGATTGGAGATATTGTTGGTCACAAAAAAAGGATGAATAAGACATTGCAGTGGCAGTCTTTAAAAAAGAAAAACGTCTGTATTTAAAAATTTTGTGTACATGAGATGCCGAAGGAAAATCATTTAAAAATTGATTTGTCCCGTTTTTGACAATTGGGTTCCTTGCGACACTTTATCATCTTATAGTACCAACTTAAAGATAAATTGACTGCAGTTGCGGTTTTTTAAGCATGGTCAATAGGTTTTTGCTTTCAAATGCAAGATCCTTGAAACCAGGCTTCAAAACTTTAAATAAAACCGTTCCCATTGATTTTTCCTGCAAAAATATTTAAGCTGCAAATATCTGTAGAGACTTTTCTAGTTTCATCAATCATTACAGGTTAGATGTGCAGGCTATAACGTAACTGAATTATTCATTTTATCAGATGTGCATTTCCAGGCATGCTTCCAGAAACTTTTATCACCTCCGTATACCATCAAATACGGATATATATTGAGCTTGAAGCTTTAAGATTAAGAGGAAAGCACAGGGCGTAAAATTTTCCTGCACCCATACATACTGACTGACTATCGATTGACTGGGAATTGTAACCTAAGCAATTCACGCTCTTTCCAAGTGGTTAAGAACATACCATTTCCCATTGTCTTTGCATCAGAATGCAGTTGCATTTCTATTCATGATTGCCCGGATTGTCCCACATCCCCCGGTGATAAGTTTGCTACTCAAAATATTCGGTTTCGAAAGCACTCTTCGTGACTGGATTTTTTATCTGAATCTCATTTAATTTAATAGTAAACCACTGTAGAAGCCATCTGGTGACTTTATATACTTCGATTGATTGAATGTTTCCATTTTAGTGGTTTTAGCTACCCGAACTCAGAACCACCTCTATAACAACTAGCTGAATTAAAAAACAATAGTTTATCAGAACTATAAAAAATAAAACTTTCCATTTGTGCAACTAAATGTCTAGGATATCGTATAGTATTAGGTGAAACATCGCTGCATCCAAGTATGTATCGTATTTACGGAACCGTGGGATCGTATTAGTATTCGAAGTAGCGTGTGTGTCGACGCAGCTGAGATTCAGCCAACCCGTCTAAACAAATTAATGAGCTTCTAATCTAACTGATGATAAACTATGCAACTGGGTCTCATTAATCTGAGCCCGAAGGATTGTGGGCCTGTTGTGATTTTGTACAGACTAAAAGTGTAAATTATGGTTTCCTGGATGAACGAGTCTGTTAATTTAATCGAGTGAGATTTCCTCTCCGGCATTTGTACGGGAGGATACAGCACAAGATGCCATCAGCACTTATCAAACGGAAAAGCTCATCTGAAATTACCTTTTTACACGCATCCTCCGGGTGTATTTAATACAATTACTTTTCGTCAGGATTTTAATCGATCCTAAACCCCGATTTAGTTAAGCTCCGAGGTCAGATCATATAGTTCACATGCATGCTGAAACAGTTTCAGAATGACCTTAATATATTTTAAAGCTGGCTACGAGCATAACATCCCCCAAATTCCTTTGATTCATTCTAACGCTTTTTTGCGCCTCTAAATACAAAAATCAATAATTTGTTTGCTCTTGTTTTTTATCGTCTAGGTCGACCAAGACCAACGTTGAAGTGGTGGCTGGAGAACGAAATGATTGATGGAGACTGGGTCGAAAGAAATGACGGGATACTCGTAAATCGACTCGTGTATTCACCCCTTCGTCGAAAACATCTAAGCGCTCGTTTTGTCTGCCAAGCATCTAATACAAACTTATCATTACCCAAATCTGCTACTGCCGTTATCAACCTCAACTGTAAGTTACACTTTCAGAATTCAACTATGGTGCATACTTCTTTCAAAGTTTTAGTTTTTTCCACTTTCCCTAATAGCTCTTGTACTTAAAAAGGAATATTTTAAGGCCGATATTAGAGATTCAGAATTTAATTGCAATGGGGTGGCAAAAAACGGGTCAATTCAGCTTTACTTATGGTGAATTTTTAAATCTACCATTTTGTTTATGGATTTTTTCCTTCGAAATCATCCTTGTATTTTAATCTACTCCACAGTATATTTATATTACGTTCGAGGAAATAGCTCTATAGATAATGAGGATGAGTGCAATGAATGAAAGACTGAAAATCAGTGCTCAGATCCTTTTCGTATTCATGGGCAAAGCTTCGGATTAAACTAGTTGAACCTTCTGCTGTTTTGAACCTTTTGATGTACTGGTTGATTAAAAGATGAGTAGCATTAGAATTACTTAGGTTCTTTGCTTACTGTGAGCACCAGATTACTCTAAATCTACCAAGGGCCACTCTAAATATTCAAATCTATCTTGAATATTGCTGTACATAGTTATCAAAACGAACAGGTTGAGGTTAGCTTGTTAATTTACAGGATTATGGCTCCATTTGATAGTTGGCCATAGGAGAGGCTTAATAATATTTAATTGATTAAGTTTGATTATCGCTCTCAAAAGGATTAATTGTTTTCTCTGAAACACAAGTGGAATTCACCTAAGTATTTGACTTTTGAATATTGGCCAAGAGCTTCATAAACTCCTTATATTCTCCAAAGTACTGGAAGGGTTTATGTCTGAGCTGCTAAGGATTAATAATCCTATCTCCAAACAATTCTGGGGATAATGTAGAGTAGCGCAATTGTACAGACGGATTACGGGTATTGTTAATAAACGTGTTATTTGTAGTGAGACCAATGTCAGGAACAATTACAACGAAGGACTCCAACCTCCTGGCTGAGAAGAGATACGACATTGAATGTGTTTCTGTGGGATCTCGTCCTCCTGCAACAATCTCTTGGTGGAAGAACAGTCGGCAGATCGAAAATCTACCAGTAACGGTGAGCTAGAGCAAAATCGATTTTTCAACATAAATATAGGTTTAACTTTTTTTTTGAATAATTCAAGTCCATGCCTATGGTACTCGAGTACATTATGTTGGAGGGGGAATAGGAATTTAAAATTCGCTGTGGATAATTAATTAGTTGAGTTTTAATTGAGTAGCCTCTGTACTAGATGTGGGCCTAGAGAGACATGGTTCTATTTCCGGTACAAAGTTACTAAATAATGTTTTTTATGTCACAGCCTGCGTCAGATGACATGAATGTCACCCGGAGTCTCCTAAGCTTCGTTCCAACAGTTGAGGACGACGGAAAGATTTTAACATGTCGGGCAGAGAACCACTGGATACCTGGGAGCGCAGTTGAAGATCGATGGAGACTTAACGTTCAATGTGAGTTGTCCAGCTTGTTAAGCCATTTCCTAGGACTTTGAATGTGCATTTATAATTCTACGAGAGGAAAGACGACAGGCTTTAAATAAATCAACATAATAACTACAAACCTTAAGTTGGGAGGAAGATATGGTTTGTCCGGAGGGTGGAATATTCATATTTCACAGATGGATGAAGAAAATAGATCCGAAAGCTAACTTTAGTCTTCATATATGGAAGAGCAGGTTTTATAAAGATATTTATTGCCCAGAGCGTCGGTGGTAATATCTTTCTCGATGTAACATAACTCATAGTAATATATATTATATATATATACGGGACCCGACAATAAGAGGATTGGGGAATGCCTTCAGCTCTCCGCTCACTTGTCCCCAAGTGGTTTTCAGGTAATCTGACAAGTAGAACTAAATTTATACCAGGTGCTCCTGGACGAGGTAAAAGTACGGGAAAAGGTATAAAAGTTTCCCATGTTGTTCAAAAAATACGAGCTTTACAGTTTTAGGAGACAATTTTGGATGAAAATAATTTAGAATTCCGGAAGAAGTGGGACATGTCTAAAATGTCTAAATGTAGCATTTGTTGGGTACTTTCTTGCATACACTACTGGGTCGTCGTATTGCGTGGCAGGTCTGACGTAATGCATATTTTATGGCTAGGTTATGTCAAGAAATAAGACACTTTTTTCATCTGTCATGAGTTGATTTTAAAATTCTGGACTGGGGAAAGTTAGACTTTCCTATCCTCTGTCATCAGTTGGGAACAAATTAAAACTTTTTTTATTAGAAACCTTTACATTGAATTATTTATTACTAGACAATGATTTCTAAGAAAGGCTTATAATATAATAAGCTATTCGGAAAAGTTCGCATGTATAAAACACTCAGAAAAACAGGGTAAAAGTTCCAATCTAACTTACTGATTAGTTTTACATGTTCTTCATAAATGTTTTTTTAAGAACTTCCTTATCTTTGATATAGAAAGTATATATTTACAACTTGAAAATGTTACTAGCTTACTTTAAAACTTCAATAGGTATATAACTACTCGAGACGAATGCAGCAAAATACAAAATTTTAGTGTATTCATTTTAAAATTTCAGTCCCACCCAGGGTTACCCTTCAACTGGGGGCCAACTTGGTCGCAGATGATATCAAAGAGGGGGATGACGTCTACTTTGAATGTTCAGTTCGAGCAAATCCTCAATACACGCGTCTCTCATGGTTCCACAATGTAAGACTTTTCTCCCTTCGTGTGTAAATTACTCATCCTACAATGTTATGTTTGACAACTTTCTCTTTTAAAAGTTTGCGTATACGTAAATGTCTTTATGGAATTCCATCGAGTATGCGTATAGTAAATAAATAAAAGTTTGACCAAGGTGTAAGATTATAGTAGAGCTTCCACGAACCAAATTTAATAACAGTGTAACTTGACTGGGACAACCGAAAGAGAAAGTCATTTAGTATTTACTCCATTCAAAATCCCAATAATGGCTAACTATCAGATTCATGAATATTCATTAATAAGTGCAGGAGTAGACTGAAATGATGAATTGTTTATTTACTTCCAGCACGAAAAACTTGTTCACATATGCAAATTTTAGACTAATTAATTGTAAACACAGCAGCAGAGTAGCCCAAACCTTTGTTAGAAAAAGGGATTTTAAAATCCAATCCAAGGAAAGTCACGCATTTAAGTGTTTCATCTTCTCTAAACGTCCACATAATTGGCACAAAATCTGTCAGCATTAAATGAATTTTGACTCTTTAAATTTGGGGTTATCAAACTAAATAACAGATTGCGACATATGCTATTACATATACCCTTATTTGATTGTACACGGTGAAAGAAAATTTGTTGACAGTCTCACTAATTAACTAGCCCAATTTTAGAATTCGTTAGAAAAGTGCTAGAAATATTTTGGTGGACTCGACTACGAATAAATATAGTATTGTAGTTGAATAAGATAATTATTTTGAACAATCTAGATTAATTCAAGCTCAAAAATAGATTCCTTTCATCACTGGGCAGTCATGTCGAAAAATAAATGGTGTATCGATTAGATTTTTAGACCATTATTTTTTTCAATTTAAAAACAATTTTCTGGAGGAAATCAGATTTCTTTGCAAGAAGAAAGAAGAGGGGGAAGAAATCTTTGCTGCAGCTGCACTTTCTCTGTTTGAGCGAAGATCCAGATTAGATATTGGATTTAGGAAATTAAATTACCTTTCAGTTTAAACCCGTTCCTCCTTTATAAATAGGTAATCCAATTCTGTAATTGCGTCGTATTTTCTTTTTCTTGCTCCAGGGTCGTGAACTTCGTCACAATACATCCCAACGAGTCATTATGAGTAATACTCGACTTGTTCTTCAAAAAATTAGTCGGCACACCGCCGGCAATTACACTTGCTCTGCCGTCAACTCCGAAGGATCTTCCCAAAGTAATGTCGTCCATCTCCGAGTAAAATGTAAGTGGTTTAATGTCTCTATCCTCTGAGATAACATGGGTTGAATTTACACTACACTTTATAATCATTCCTGTGTGAGTTTACATAACTTTCAAATTCTGAGCCAGAGCTCAAGTATTAAAATGTTTTTAATTAAATACATTCATCGCAATGTTACAAAGCGTTCAGATTACAAAGGAAAAATTCCATCAAGTGAAACAACATCCCTGTGAATATAATCCGCATAAACAACCCGTTTGTAAAATGTACTGTGTACTGGGAAGGTAAAGCTAATGGATTCTTCGCTCAACTAGTTGACGCTCATGATCACTAATTCTTACAACTACAACCCTTTGTCATATAAGATAACGTTATACATTTAACTATTTAATTATTTATAATTTTTAACGAACAAAGAGAAGGTTTTCTTTTAATACATAATAAACTAAGCTTTTGTAAGCATAAATCCAGCTTATGAATTACAAAAATGTTTCAACTCCAATCTTTCATCCATAACAATTCACAATCAAAGAAAATACTTTAGTTTCTCTATCTCTCTCTATGACTGTGTCTCTACTTTTCTACTAGACAGCCTCAAGAATCCATGTTGCTACGGGTCGTATATGCGTAAATAACTTTTATAACCTAGCCCTCTTTCTTAGTGAATAATATGATATTGAATTTGATGCATGTTTATTGCTCAAGCACAATTTTTTCATGAACTCTTGAAGGACTGATAGTCCATGCAGAAATATACCCTTCCGATATTGCCAAAGCACTATGTAACTCATAGGTAGACTCTCATTTTCTTTCATCTCAGACCGAATGAATAACTTTAGCCTTTCTGATCTCAAACAATCCAAACTTTCCACTATTGAAATTAAATCTAAAGTATTCAAAGAATTCTATCCCTGTCTCTGAATATAGGAAGATCAAAATCAAAGCAAGGAAGGGTCCACCTCGATCTTTAATTTGGTTCTAAAGTTGTAGCTATTTTTTTAAAATCTTGTGTCTTGCTTGTTTTAAGCCCTAGTGCGAAAGATGACAGGGGTGCTTTTTACGACGCTGGACTAAAAGCTAAGCTTGTGACAATATTATAAGAGAGGAGAAAGCCATAATGAAGAAAATCTATAGCTCACCCCTTATCTCCTGTCAAAAATTTCATCTGGATGTCAGGCCATGTCTTACTTTGTAAATCTCTTGCTCCTTCGTTGGGTCGAAGACTCACACACACTACATAAAAGGAAAAGACTAGGAATAGTCATAAGAATGGCTTGTCGAAGACGCGTAAAAAGGAGGAGAGACCGAGTTCTGTAATGGTTCCAGAGGCACAGTATTTTTGTCCGCATCATTACCCTGGCTGAAGAAGGATTTTTTTAGACGGGACATAAGGAAGCGACAAATTTATACTTTGCCTTGTTCCTCACATTGCAGTTTCTTTATCGATCCATTGCTCTTCTCCGCTATTAGATGTCTATATATGTTCTCTTGTAGATTGTCAAAATTAACTCTAGAAGGGTATTATACTGAGTCCTAGAGGTTAGATGCTATTATTATGGATGTTCTATCGTTTTTATGAACAACCGTTATGGAGGAAATATCCCGAGTACTCCCAAGGCTCTTTAGGTCTTTTATAAATCATCTCCTTTCGGTAATACTGATTGTCATCTAAAGATAAAGAGTGATTCGACTGGAAATAGTGTCGGTATTCTATTTTATGGAATACTTTGATTTTGGTCTACAACGCCTTAGTGGCGAAAGATGAATCAATTTTTTTTAATTAATGGATCTTTTATTGTGTTTTGCAACAGACGTGCCAACATGTAAACATCACACGGAATCGTTAGTAGGTGCGATGAAGCACGAGACGGTGCAAATTGTTTGTGAGATGGCTTCAGATCCACCAAGTGTTCAGTTCCATTGGACGTTCAACAACTCTGGAGTTGAAGTTATCTCCGTTCCCCATTCAAGATTCACGTCTAGTGGGACCACAAGTACGCTCAACTACACGCCGATCAATGAGCTCGACTATGGAACCCTCGCATGCTGGGGGGGCAATCATGTGGGGAAAGGAGTAGCAGGCCCTTGTTACTTCCAAATCGTGTCTGCAGGAAGACCCTTTCCTCCAAAGAATTGCTCTATTTTTAATAAAACTGAAGAATCCCTTAGTATCTCATGCTCTGAAGGATTTAATGGAGGTCTACCACAGCATTTTGTACTCGAAGTGGTAGACTTGCAAGCCAAAAAGATCAAACTCAACGGTTCCTCTAAGGTAAATATTTACTGCAGAATTTCACCATTGGTGACAAGGGATTTGTTTGCAATAGCAGAAGGGTTTCGAAATAGTAATGTTCCTTGAAACAGAAGACTAATGCTTTTGAATCGCAAGAAATCAAAGACAGAAAAGGGTCAAAATGGTATTGAGAAACACCTAGAGAAATCCTAATGCTACGAGTGCGACTAGCCTAGCCATGCATAAGATGCACATCTATTCTCTTCCAGATTATATACTAAAGAATTGATTTTTGTTATAGATTCCGTTGTTTTCCGTGGATAACATGGAGAGTGGAGTTATTTTTCGTTTCATTATTTACTCTGTAAATGATAAAGGGAGATCTGAACCCTTTATCTTGGATGGGATTACTTTTCGGGGAGTTGCCAAATTAACGGGTACGTAAAGTTGGTCTAGTAATTGCTGAAAATCGTAAATTAATGACTCGAAACTTTAAAGGTTTCTGGGCTAATTGAAATTGTATTGTAAATACTTATGGATCTTTCTCTTGTTTATTTCTTGTATGTTCCCTTGCGTTGGGTCTAAACCAGGTCCGACTGCTGATGCGGAGTTGAATCCTATATTCGCTATTCTAGTCGGTTGTACTGTAGTCCTCATAATCTTCTTAACTTTAGCGATTATCGCTATTTGGAAACGATCAAGACGGAGAAAGCCTCCTTTGGCCAAGCCTTTCAGAAGGGATAATGAAAGCGACAACTTTGAAGGAGAAGCCGCCCTTACCAAGATTGACCAAAATGGCCTCGAAGAGATTGGAAATCCTGATGTCATCCCCAACAAGAACGGTATGTTTCATTTGTAAATTATACATAGATATGACCAATGAAATATTATTCGAAAATTCGACTAAATAGTTAAGCATGGCTTTCACCTGGTCAAAGCTTTGTAAAAAGATTTTGTAGTAGAAAAACAAGCAAAACTTCACAGACATGTCTCTTGTTAAGTAGAAAATAGTTATGCAATACTTTTCAGTTTAAAACCAATTAAATAGCCGTTGTGGCTAGACATTAGTCTTTTTATTTGTTGTTTAGAACAGATAAAATTGACTGTCAACCCTTTTCTAGAGCCATATGGGGTACAGAGCATAACCGTACCTACTGACGTAATTTCTACTTGTGTTCATCCGACAATTTAGTATAGAAAGTGCGTACTTTCACGAGTAAATTTCGATGGGTAATTCTTAACTAATAGCATAAGCATCTGGAAACAATGTGGAAACAAGCTTTAGTTACATAAAGAAGTTTGCTCCAAATATCCATCTCACTATTTCTCGCTTCTCTGAAAGGAGGAAAATGTCTTGATTCAGCGAAATTCAATCTAATAAATGGAATGAGAACGGATTTTCCGTCAGGATAGAAAATACGGGTATCCAAGCCGTAGGAAAAGTAACAATACTTTAACTTGAACACAGGGAAGGCTACAAGGGATGCTTGTAAGAATGTGGGTCTTTATGTACTCTGAGGGCTCTGTGACACCCATTTCAGCTGGCTTACGTAGCTTTTTCAATTAACTTGACATTGCTCCTCTCCTATGCCAGACTAAACCTAATTCGAAGAAAATGGCCGCATTCGGCTACCGGGTCATTGTAAATTCTTATTATTCACCTATTTGACTAATACTGAATACCACTATGCACTTACTTACCTCGTTGGTTAGAACCGTCTAGTGGCTTCTAGTGCTTGGTGGCTGAGTTCGCTATGCACAAAGTGAACTGTGAGTTCAGATGCTAAGTTTGCAAATGATTTTGTGGAAAAAAATGTTTTAAATTCTAGCTCGCAACATTGTGCCTAAAGTCAAATACACTTTTAATTAATATGCCCCTATTTTTGTATCTTTTCTAGACCGTTCAGCTGGTATTCGAGGCTTCATTCGAATTCACAAAACTCCGCCAGCAAGAAGAAGAAAAAAGGACTTGGAGGTTAAAAACAATGGGGAAACCGTTGCGCTGACTCTGGTTGAAACACCGGTAATTAATTATCTCGAATCTTATCTCATTTCCTCAGGATAAATTTTACCATTTGCATTTGCCATGCTTCTATACTCGTATTCGAATCCATTCCATACTTATGAACTCGGTTCTAAAATAGTAAACTCCGTAAGGTACTACATTTCAAGGCAAGTTTCTAATGAGCTTGAACTGCGGAGCTTAGTCTACTCTTTGTAGAATTAACGATGTTCTCTTTCCAAGTAGTACTTAATGATTTGAGAATTCGTTTTGATTTCAAGATTTGATATGATATAAGATGACATGACTCAGCAGCTCATCAGTTTGAAGTTTTCGTTGTTTGAGTGAGGGGCTGTGAGTAGTAGTGAGATGTGCCTGTGAGATTTGGAATTAATTAAAAATTAAACTGATGAGGATGTTCTGAAAATTGAAAAACATTGCTGCGTATTAAATAGGAAAGGCCGGTGGGTGAATTCAGTTTTTCCAAAGGATTCAGAAATTAAGTTTGCAAAAGTCCTTACCTTACCGACTGACTTTTCAAACTCATTTAGATTTTTTAATACTTTTGATTAATTTAAAGTCAGTTTTTATCTTTTGATTTTGGATGACAGAATTTACTTTGGCGCTTTTATTCCGGGTATATATTTTTTTACGAAACTTTTTTTATAGTACAAGCTACCCTATAAGCCTCCATAATAACTTTGATTCTTTAGCTTTGAATCAGTACTTTTTCCTCACTGCAATTTCAAGAACAGGATATCCATGTTAATTCCAGCTATCTTTCATCAATCACGCCATCTAATTACTTGCTTTCTGTTTTGCTACACAAAAACAATGAAGAAGGTTCAATCCGTCAATTATAAATCTGTGAACAGGGGGAGAAATAATATAGTAATGAAAAATGTTGATTATAAACTTGATAACAGTGTCTTCGGAATCTTTTGGAGGGGCCGCCGTTAGATTATTAATGAACAAGGAAACAAGGAGAAGAAAGGGTAACCTAACCATCATGTTCTCCTTGTCTTCTCTTGTGGGATAAAATATTACATCTTAAGAGAAGAGAGACCCAAGGAGAACAAGTGTTACTCTGTGGGATTCTTGTTAAATGCATCTCTCAGGCAAAACCGGGGCTTCTTGTGTATAAAATAAAGGCTATGAGAAGAAACTCCGTTGTTAGGGCATATCCGTTGTATTCTATTATCAAATGGGAGAGATATGAGGGTTAATAACGATAAAAAGATGAAGCTCAAATAGAAAGAGAAGTTAAGAGTGATGATGGCAGCATAACTGGAGATACGGGGTTAAATAGAGTGTTTTTATTACTCCAACGGCAGCTTTTATACTTACAACTTTTTAGAAAGAATCTTGAGATCCCCAAATAGCTTGGAATCTCCATGAACTAGGGACGAGGAGGAAAATGAGGAAAAGTCTGAATGGCGGAGGTCGTTAAGACTACCATTCATGATCAACGAATTGGAAAAAACTGCATACGAATGTATCGTTCTTTTTCTTTTGTTCTCCATGTAGTCAACAGAGTTGGAATTGAAATGAGTCTTTAAAATATTGGGTTTTTGAAGACTACAGATATTACAAAGGTTTCGTACTAAAAAACTCATAAAAATACCTGTCCCAGCTGCTCTGATTTATCAACTTCCTATATTCTTCATTAGGGGGATGCTAATAAAAAGAGCAGAATGAGAGAAATTCAACGGAAAGTTTGAGCTTCAGGAAAAACCATGGGACGGTAGTCGTCATCCTTAAGTTTTTTCTTATTCTCTATCGCACAGGGGAAATAAAGAAAATGATTATCGCTAAATTAATTGAATCTTATCGATAACAACAGGCTTGGTAGAGATTGTAGATGAAAACCAAAAAAGTCACATACCATCAATTTGTCTTGTGCACCGTGTTTTGGGGAAGCGTACAACCTGCGAATAATTTCGAAGCTGTCCCCTATAAAATCTCTTAAAATATCGTCTGGGAAAAATGTTAAAATATTGAGAAATTTCCTACCTGGTAGTAGCAATGGTAAATTTTTGACATCCGGAATGGCCTATATAAAAATATCTGTACCGACATAAATCTTTGAAAAGGTGTTCGGGAAGGCAATAAACATAGCCATTATTTTTGTACCGATTGGGAAAAGCATGTCGGATATTTTTCTTGTCTCGATTATACAACATCTTTCGAATTTTTATATTCCAGGACGGAGAGCTTCATACAAACCATAACCATAAATCATCTTTACTGACGTCTTCAAATCACTCTTCTGCTCCCAGAGAAAGTCGCATATGATCCTACCCCATGCCCAAACAAGTTAATATTATCATCAAATCTGTTCTCCAGTATTATTTCTGATCTGAGATTTATTTACGTACTAAACACACGTAGATAGTTAGATTCGAATCTGAATGTACAAATATTGTAAATTTTACCAAAAGTTTGAAAGTTTGAATGTTTGAATGTGTGCATAAGTCTGTATGAATATATATATATATATATATCAACCTACTATTCGTATGTATTCATATCCTACAGATTTATGGGGAATAAACTGCAGATCAAATGTATACCTTGGCTCTGTGGAGTGTGGAAACCTAAGGATAAGTGACATACCTATATACCATGTACTAACTTCAAGTTTTGGAACACTGATTAAACTAAAAGCAAAACTGGATAGTTAATTCTATTCTAATTGTCAACGTCAGATTTATCTGTGTTATTTCATCATAAATTTAGAAGATTGAAGCTTACCTGTTTCATCAAAGTGAAAAATCTTGTGCTATGATAATCTAACTAAACTCAGGATACGTTTGTTACCGTCTGTTTGCTGTGCTGTGTACTATCAAACGAAAATCTGTTTGATGTTGAAAATAAAAAAAATTGTGAGTTTTCAAAATAAAAATCCTCCTCAGGTTTCACCCAATTTCTTTAACCTTTATTGCTTTACTCATGCCTATGCCCTAAGTGGACATTATGATGATATTGTTTTACAATCTTTCTCTAACTCGGATGCTCTGTGTGTTGAATATCTACCCTGTTTAGCCCCATGATGGACAACCTCGTTTAAAATTGGCATTTCCCCATGAAGCCTCTGGGTGTGGGGATGGGTACTGAAATATTCTTCTTGGAACCAAGCACTAATGGGGGGTAATGGATATCTTGTGAAAAGTTATAGGTCGAGAGGGAAAGATTAGTGCAAATATGGCTAGCAAGATCAGAGTCTGGTCATAAATTTTCAGTCAGTGGAAAGCAATGCAGGCTTAACACGGAAAGAATTATCGATCTGGATTTCCAATACCCTCTGCTCCTGTTTATCATAAGGCTCACGTAATTTCTCAACTCGAGTTTAATCAAGGAATCAATGGACTTTTCATTCATGACAAGATCTTCCTAGAGCCTAATTGGGCATAAGTCCTTCAGTTATTTATGATCAACCTGTGCTCTATTATCAGGAGCAAGTCCGTTTTAATGTGCTTAAGCATTTTGCATCTCATTCATTTATTTGGTCTTTATGTGGGCTTTAATGAAAGAAGTTTAAATTAGGCTCGAGTATTTATCCGACCTATTGAATTAGGCAACCAGGATTTAAAACACGAGTGCATAGCTTCTCGATAAATAATTCTTTGAGTGGAATTAATACTAGAGCTTTCAAAAAACCCCGAATTAAAGGCCTGCATTCATTCAACTCATTTATTGGCTTGCCAAAATTTCTAAATTCTCGGTTCGTTTTTGTTTATGTTGAGGATTCTTTGAAATTCTACCTAAATTTTCAAATGAGGTTAAGCTTTCAAAATTTCAAGAGCATAAACATGGGAACACTACTTATCAGAATCAGTGGATCTTAGTCATGGGACTGAAACTAAGGTATTCTAGTAACAACATATCTACATTATATTTTATTCTAAATGTATATAATAGAAGAAAACTCAAGCTGTGGCCATTATTTCAAAGTAAGTTTCCAAATATTTTTGTACCATGCAATTGCCACCCAACCCAAGCACTCTCGAGTAGTAAAATTTTGTAATACAAGAGTATAACTTTGAGTATTATTTGGATCGGCAGTAGACAAGGAGCAGATCCAAAGCTTCCAAGCCAAATCCCCAAGTCACATTTCTACATCTTGTGCAGTACGTGATCATAATAGGTTACTTCCACTGGCTGATTTCCAGTGAAAGAAAATTACAACCTGAAATGAAAGTTAACAAGAACTTAGCCACAATTATTGGCCCCAAAGGACAACAATGAGTAATTTCTGGAGAACATAAATAATTGGAATGAGTGCTGTAAGGTTCTCGTACCTTAGCAGTGGTCTTAAAACTGTAGAAATAAAAGGGCCGGACATTTTGGATTGGATTGGATCGGAAGCTTGTGCATTAGAACGTATAGGTCTTTTGTTCCCAGTGTAAATAGATGATAGGCGAGGCAGAATGTGTAATGCATTTGGGATGGGAAACAATATCTGTAAAGGAGCTCATCTTTCTGTTATGGGATGTATTACAAAGATTACCAAAGTTTATAGGCATCCAACTTACTGGATTGGCTTTAGCTTTTTTCAGATCATTTCATTCATATCATATCAGAGGAAATGATATTGGAAAAGGCAGGAGGGAAAAAATTTATCGATTCTGACTTAGCTTAAGTCAATTCTTTCACACCACGGACGTCTTTACGACTCGTACTTTAGTTGATATAGCAGTGGGAGAGAGTAACGCAATATGAGTTCCGTGTATGAAAGGAATATAATATTATATGCTACTTGTTTTCCTTTCAACTCCATTTACTTAATCCTATTGGGAGTCGGGAGGAAGGAGAAAGTATATTTTATCTATTATGTATCAAAGCACACTCATGAAGTATTTATGTTTTGTTTTCTGTCATAAAAGTTCAAGGATTTCTTCCTCTACGTTTTCTACGAAAGCTTTTGGGAGAAATTCGTCATTAAACATCCGAGCTATCTTTTCCTGGGAGCCGGAGGATTATGCATGTGATTCCACCGAGCAGGGAAAACAAGTTCCACTTGACGTCTTGAGGTGGGTAAAATTTTCAAATATAAAGGTACTTGGTTTGAATAGAAATTGCTCATAATTCTGCAACAAAGAACATGCGTGACTTGGACTTTTATATAAATGAAGTCATAGATCATTGCAAGCTTTATTTTTATTTGCTGTTCCACTCAGCGATCAGCGCTTTTGTGCTGCCTTCCTAAGTTTCTCGGGGAGAGGAGGGACGACTGAGCATTGTCAAGATGTAAATGAAATGTCAACCGTCCCACATGTGTGCTGGAGGTACTAAGCTTGCAAATATTTTCTAGTTTAGTGAAAACTCTGCAAATCCTACTCGAGATAAAGGGATGATCTGTCATACATTTCCGTGTCACCAATTTGCTGACTTGTCTGAAAATAAGCATTATTAAAAGGTGCATATTTCAAACTTTCGCTGAGTCGGGGACTTTAATCACTACCCTCTGGGCTGCGTCTGACGTCTTAGAAATCATCATCATAGCACCGAGAAGTTCAATAAGATATTTTTTCTTCGAAATATTAGTATTTTTTCGAATTTTCCCGAAAGTGTCATATGATTGGGTTCATGACGAATCCCAGTAAAATGCTCATAACATACTTTACGAAATCGAATCAAATTCTGAGAAAACAAATGAAACTCTGCTCCCGGCTCCCAATTCCTTTTACTACGATGACAAGGGAATGAATTATTCTGAAATAATAGTTAAAAGGTTAATCACGTAATAACAAAAGACCACTCCTCCCATAAAAATCTAAAACTTTAATGAAATCCATAAATACATTTATTTATTATTTTGACATTGAACCGGATCCCACTGTATTGCAAAGTTATGGTGCGTAAAAGTTTATTTAGATTGAAAAAAGTAATTGCTGTTGCTTTTAAATTAAATTGGCCCTGTGTAAAGCCAAACCCATAGGCCAGCATGTGCATGTCCAACTTAACAATTATTTACGGCTGCCTTGAATTTTGATTAATAAATCATACAATGCCTTAACGGATCGATAGACATATAGTAATACGTCTCAAGTACTTTCTCCCACAGCCACAGTAGACCTTTAGAAGATTATTAATTTACATTTAATGAACTCGAAATAGAGGGGAATGGAGCCTATATAGAGAGTCCCACTCGAACTGTTTTCACGCATCTAACTCACATAGTTTCCAGATGTTACACCCTGATTTATAACTCCAATGCTTTCACTTTCCCCGTTTCATGCTTAATATCACAAGTCAGTTCTGTTTTATTTTTAATGTGGGAGGTAATGGTATATACTTGCTGGGTGATATTCTCTTCCCAAGTACTACTGGGCTTAACTTAACTCAAGTCAAGAGTCCGCCTGGGGTTTCCCTTCTATATTATTCTAGGACCATCTTTAGTAGCAAAAAGGCTTTTAAAGCAAATTAAACCAGAACAAGTTTTTTTTCATACTCGAGGAGTTTTAAGCCAAATACAGGATCTCTTTTTCAGTCATAAACTATCCATTGATGTCCCCAGGGTAATTTGGTAGATAAATGTTTTTATAATAATTTGAAAAAATATATGAAAGGTAAATACAGACGTTGGACTTCTTGGAGTGTGTTGAATAAGAAGTAAATACATTTTGAAATCAACTGAAATAATCTGAAATTGAGAGTTCTTGCTACCAAAAATTATTATGATGAGCTTGACGATAATTTTCTACTGTTTCTTTAATATAATAATGTATAACTCTCTTGTATCCATATCACATTTAAGCTCAAACCATATTTTTGAAATAGATTTGAAATATTTTGCGATCTTAAAGTTTTTTTTCATCGTATATATATTTATATAAGAAGCTAATACAATTCAAATTTACTCTTTGTATACATATTGAGCTAATAAATTGTAAATAATATTTGAGAGTTGATACTGTTCCCAGCCCTCTGTCCCAAGTCATTGCTCGTCACCTCTTCTCCACTACATCTAATCGCATTTTCTCCCAGTGAAATTGTTTTCATTTTAGAGACTAGCCAAGAGTTCCGGTCAGTGGTGTGACCCGAATGCCAAATGGATCGTGAGCTTGGTCAAACCTTAAAGCGGAGCAGATGGTAAGGAGGCCTTGCACCCAATAACAATTGTAATAATGCTAATCCCCTGTATAATAATAAAAGTGAAAATGAGAAAGGAAAGCAGTGGAGAATGTAAAATGAGCTTTCCAGGATTCCCAGTCAATAGGATGATAGGCAGCCCGGGAGAAAGGAGCAACCCAGGTACATTTAAAGCAACTTGAGTAGAAGGCAATTTTATTCAATGCACTAGAGTCCCATTGCACGTTCTTTCATTTCGACAAGGAGTTTCCCCATTGGTCATTGAGTAAGATGGGATGATAGTGTTATTACGAGTTTAAAATAAAATGATTATCTGTGAGGAATTCAAGAGGAAGTAAGCAAATGGTTAATCTCCCTTGTAAAGATAAAAATTCAATCCCTCTCTTCACTTATTGTTAGCATTTATTTTCTCTACAAGTTTAGATAGCAGAGCAATTCACAACTACAATCTTGTTTCATCAAATGTTGGGGGCAGATGGAGAAAGCCATGAGCTCTATTTTTTGTACGGATTTATTCGTTTGGCAAAAAAAATCTTTCCTCTCCTCACTATTGGATGAGTAATCATCAAACTGAGGGTTGTGTCTATAGGCTTAATGAAACTAGCCGTGCTGAAATTGTGTCGAATGTTTGTATACATGTAACAGTTTGTGCGAGTTTTGAAAGAAGTGGGGAATCGACTCCATAATCTTATGTCATGTCGCTCTGGATTTTCAACAAGCAACAAAGGCTTCTCTCATTGTCAAATGAATATTTTAATTTCGCTCGAGTACTTCGTCATTCCCTCTTGGCAAACTTTCTCTTTCATTATGCATGTTCAATATCATTGACTCTCTTTGGCAGTAGTTTTAGGGAGAAACAATAAAGATATAAATACAAAGTTTCCGACTGTGTACTAGTATGATAATAATATAAGGAACAATAGTATACTCAAGACTGGAGATAGACGGGTCGAGGTTACATTCGTAAAATACAAATAGAATTACTGAACCTTCTAGTAGACTTAACAAATGTTTCCAGCTGTGTCCTCCAATCTTTCCCGGTGAAAGCTTCTTGTCCCTGTGATCTTTAGAAAAATAAGATAACTGCAACTGTACTATGGTTGATAGTGGAGTACATTGTGGAATATGATATATTATTATTATATAAATAGAAGAAAGAGAAACTTTATCATCAGCAAATGAATTCCGACTTGCGAAAAATTTCAGTCTAGTGGATTTTGCAGAATTAAAATCATAAAGATTTGAGATGTATTTAATATTTGAATTTATTGTAGCAGTAATTTACTTTGAGTTATGCTACTGTTATTTGCGTATTCTTTTAACAAAGTTTTATTGACATTATTATAATTATGAATTATCTAAGAAGTTTTCCAACTTATTTAATTCTACACTAACAAATTCTATGAAAATAAATGATTTAATTAGGTAGTTTCCAGTTGCATAATTGTCTAGTATTGTATAAATGGCCACTCTTTTATTCAAAAAAAAAGTATTTGTACAATTGGTACTTATTGTACATAAATTATTGTCAATTTTTTATTGCATTATTTGTGTACAATTAACAGTTAACAGTTACCGATTTTGACTATTTGTTTGAATAAATTGATTTTAAAAACTACTTTAATATCTTACTGCTTAATATTTTATTTTTATTTTTAATGTACATAATCTGCATACATAACGCATTAGTTCACACATCCAATAAATTTATTTTCGTTTACGATAAGACTTTCCCCCGTAAGATTCATTTGTAAGTCCCTTTGCTTGGTATTTTAGGTGATCCCTATAGGTGTGGTTTTCTGGCATTCCTCTATTTTCCAAGCTGTTATAATTACTAGTTTACAAACAAATGGAAATCAAACATTAAAAATCTCAACGGTTCCAAAAACTGTCAATTAACTAACAAAATTAACACCAAATCCTCCGAACAATATAAAATCTAGGCTTATGCCCAAGCAGTTCTAACACTGTACGTTAACAATACAGAAAGTGCTACATTGTTTACCTATACGCATACTCACGTAGAGACAGAATCGAGCACTTGATTCTGATCGTTGTACACGCTTTGATTTTAAAAGTGCTCATAGTTAAAAAAAAAAAAAAAAAAGCCACGAGTAAAAAGAACCCATCGGCGGATTAGATTTGAGACATTTCAGGGTGAAATCAGCAGTTTTGTCTCATACCTCTTCGAAACAACCACTTAAGTCAATGAGGTTCATGCACTCGGACTCTTCTTCATTGTACTGAAACGTTATCGTCTATCGAAATTCGTCTGACCAGAGTAAAAAAAAACTTTTATCCAATTCTCAACTCAATCCACCAAAGGCCCTACGATGCGATAGTGGAAATTGGAATAAAAATGTGCGGAGTGGGAGGAACCCTTGGTTAAAAATGAAGCACTTCTAACCCTTACAGCTTGTCATCCATAGTTTACCTTAAGGGTAATTTTTATTTTACGACCCAAGTCTGTCACCATTGCCGTCAACGGACAACCACAAAAAAGTAGGGTCGGCAATGCAATGCAATAGCTATTTGAACCATTTCGAGGAAAATGTTCTCTTTCCATTTGTACAGGATGGGAAAATCCTTTCCAACAATTCCAACCTTTCAATACGGACTTCCTCTGCCATCCTCGGTTTCCTCTTCTACCTCATCCTCCTCAATACTCCCATATCCATGACTTGTACTGGCTGTAGAAATAATGGATGTTGGTGGAGGTGGAAAGTCGTTTTTGTTAGGAATTGTACTAGGAATACTACTACTATTTGTAATAGTAGTGACTGCAGTAGTCGTGGTACAAGAATTGGGTTCACCACTACAAATACTGCTCCCACAACTACTAAGAATACCAGAGTCCTTTCCAACAATGGAAAATGGATCCATGGCTCCAAAACGACTTTTACTTGTATAGGAAATAGTTGATGTACATTTTTCCGTGGTTGATGATGCTACTTCTACAGCATCTAGGTCTCTGCCCTTTCTGGTCATGACCATTCTTTGTATTTGTTTTCTCCTTTTTGCAAACACAAGAAGTAATAGGCAGACCAAGAGCCCCCCAAGACTGGCAATAAATATCAATAATACCATCAAGATAATGCCCAATGTCGTTTGCAATTTGGATGGGTCCCGAATTCCACTTTTCCCCTGTTCCTCTCCTACATCTTCTAAAGAGTATTGGCTTGTCAGTTTTCCATCCCTTGTAACATCATCGTCCAACGCTTCATCTTGATTTGCCTCCTCTTCTGTAAAAAAAAGATAGAAAATTTGAAGATGAACTGCCGATCAAAGGGTATTTATTATGTCCTACTTTTTTGTAATTTAGAGTAACATTCCCCCAATCGTGAGGACTTGTTTGGTAACCCGAACTATGAGGTTCTTGAGCATAAAGGCATTCCAGGAAAGGTACGGGGATAGGAATGATGAGAATACTAAAATGTGCTCTCAACCGTCTGTTAAAGAGAAAGAGGAGTTTGATCTGCTCAAGAGTTATATTCCTAATTTCATCCTAGTGTGAAGAACCCTTTTCATAAGCACATTTATATTTGGTAACCCTACCGCTCCTCCATCCCTCTTGATGCCTGATGTAGTATTATATTGTTGGAACTAAGCCTTTCAAGGACATTATTCTGCCGTTGGTCTAAATTTTATGAAAACGAGGCCGTCCGCTGCCCCCAAGGAATCCTTAGTTAATTAGTCCGGAAAAATTAACAAGGAGAGACAGACTCGCTCTCTCTCTCCCTCTCCCTCTCTCTCTACAGATTGTAATACTTTATTTCTACAAATTTGCTTCCATTCTCCAGGTAATAATGAAATCAGTGCAGCAAGGAATCGAGAAAGCTGAACAAATACCTTCGAGGGAAATAATTTAATACTTCATGTACATAAAATATTTCTCATTATTTTCAAGCTCACGATGCGACACGAACAACAACTGGAAAGAATGAGTGATGGAATTGCTTGGATCATTTTGCAAATATTATAGGCAAATACAGGGTGGGTTTAACAGGGAAGAGAGTATTATATTGTTGTGAGGGAATTATAAGGGGACGAGAGTATATTTTGTCCCACGCTAACCTCGACAGAACACAATTCTCAAAATCTATAATTCACAGCCCTAATTGCTCGGAATCCTGACCAGCAAGTTTTACATTAGAAAGGGAGAGTGGAAGCAAATTAATTTTCATCTACGTGGGACAAAGGGAAATTGGAGTGGGAGAATTTCTCGTAACGAACACCAAACAACTTATTTGGGAATTAAATATTCAAGACTTTCATGGAAAACGCTTGTCGGTCCTCACCATCAATGAGACATTGCTTGAAATATTCATCACAAATTAAACCGAGCGACCGGAACATAATATTTTCCATTATGCCTGAGAGGAGACAGACATTGGAGGTGAAGATAGGGTCAGGAGTGGAATCAGGTATGAGTATTCGTATGCAATGTTTACTTAATGAGCTCAAATCTGTGTATCAATTTTAGTCATGTAAAATTAATTAAGCCCTTGGGAAATGCTCCAATGGTACATACTCTGAGTACTCTGAGTCTTTTACTTCCAACTAATCGATTCACCTAAACTTTTAGATTCAATGCTCTTCTCAAACATACGTGGCTAACTGAATTAGAACTTGCTTCCCTTATGTAGTATTATCTATTCAACAAATTATTCTTGTAAGGAAGGGAGATGATTAGTATTTTTCTAACCCAAAGCTATTCTGTATGTTCTAACAAAGTTTCTTAATGAGTACAGGATCACAATACTTTTCTGTGGTCATTTTCTCATAAAACTGATCCTATGATCTTACTTTCAAAAATATTTGCATACAAGTTCTGGACTCTTGCCCTTGTTAGATCTTATTATAATTATATTCCCTGAGTATTGTAACGTTAAAAGTATTTTTCTGAGGAACTGCTTTAGATTTGAAATTTTGCTTGCAAGGTTGAACCTACACTATACATATGCAAAGTCTAGGCATATGTATTTACTTTCTGCAGGGAATAGACTAGGGATGTGAAATACATAATGTACAAGATCCGAAGTATTCTGTACTATCAACAGGATAATGTTGATAGTACAGACTTCCCCGTTGTGCTGGTCTATTGCCCGTCACCTGAGTGTGAAAGGTAACTTAATCCCTTCCAATCTAAAATCTGGACCAGGAAAATAGAAACCTGATCCAAAGTGCTAATGGTGTATCAATTAAATGGACGAGAAATTGGGGAATTAGTCCAAACCAGGGCGAGAGAAAAAAATTGGTAGAGCGGAAGTTGAAATGGCTAAAACGTTTGTGTGTATTAAATTTCAGCACATTTTAGCGAAGCCTTGTCTAAACGCACTCACAACAGGAGGTCTAGCTGCATTTCCCTAATGGAGGTTTACAGTTTCCATCACCAGTAGCAATCCCCGTAGACTCTAAGCAAGCTAAAAAGAATAATCCAATCATCCTAAAGAAAAGTAGTCTTAAGATACAAAAGAGATTAAAAGTTCAGCTGATTAAATTTACAGAGCTGGGGTGGTCAATTTGCCCTCTGTTTGGCTACAAGTTACTTTGTACTACGCCTCTGATTTCTCTGCTAATCAGGAGGATCAATCAGAGAAAGTAGGTGAGCTGAAGTGAAAGTGCGTATTAGGCTGCTTCACCAACGAGCTGATCTTGTGGGCTAGACCATTAAGGCCTAAAAATCAAGTAGGGTTGAATTGAGGGAGTGCTCCAATTCCAAGATCATCCAACCGATGCCAATCTACTTTTCAATCTATCTTATTAGTTATATCTAGATTCTCCAAACTTTAGTCTGGCTACGAGTAGTGCGGGCTACATATATTCCCCAACAACTCTCCTTTTAACCCCGTGAGAAGTAACGAAGATGAGCAACCAGAAACAAGCTCCTTCCTTCACTCCCTTCATTAACTGACTAGGCACACAAACGGACTTCTTTGCAATTTAAGATTGATTAGCTAATCTCAAGGTTCCGATGCTTCTTTAGACTTTGAACCCAAGGATTTAGGTAGTGAAACAGTATCAATGA
>JAQFYM010000793.1:0-48906 GCA_034694785.1 Agrenia bidenticulata | reverse complement strand
GGGGGTTTGATATTTTTTTTTCAAATATTTAATCTCGGGACACGAAGATCATAACTCATATTAAATTTACATTTTTAAAATATGATCTAGTATATAATTATGTTTAAATGGTGCAATAACTTGTGAATTGTATTTTTGTATCTGACCCTTCCGTACAGTAATATGTTATAATATAACAAGAACACTATTAAAACTGTGTTAAAGAGTTTCAAACGTTCTAGTACGAGTTATTTACACCTCGCTTTTATGCATTGAAGTATATTCTAAGGTTATATATGATGCACAATGTTTTACCAGTAAACGCGAAAAATAGAAAAATTATTTTGCTGTCCAGCTGATCTTCTTACTTTCTATATGACTATTCTTAACATAATATGTGTTCAATACATAATATCTTGCATATGTCTAAGCCGATTTTAACAATTTTTAGGGGCATAACAGATATATACAAATTAGAGCAAAAATACGGCAATTATCATAGAAAAAAACTAAATTCGTTATGTAAAAAGGTTCTTAAAGTGCAATTGGCGGCAGTTTTCTGTTGAATTTTGCGAACTTTTAATGAACCACAAAGTTATTTTTCTACAAGATTTTTGGGTGGGTTTTATCAGTTCATGGTTACTAGTGAGTTTTTTTAAAGGTTTATTACGCAATGAATATCATATATTCAGCAATAATTTTTGTGATTGTATACTAAATCGGCTGAACGAATATTCATTTTGTATAATAAGAGTCTAAAAATTTATCTTTGCAGTTTGCTTCTTCGAGTTAAAAAATGACGTTTTGCTTTATAAAAATATTACAAATAAAATGACTTTTTTTTTGTATTTTTTTTGCAATAAAGTATTATATGTAGATAGGCTAAGCTGCTTTTGACTTTACCATTACATATATATCTATATTTTTCCGCATTGTCTTTACAACGCAACTGTATGTAAATTTGATGATGACATCTTATAATGCAAAAAATTAATAAAAAATTAATGCATACAAGTCAGCCAATGTCTTAAAACAAGTTTAAACGAAACCAGTGCACTATACAGACCTTTAACCAAAGACGTTTTTAAAAAATGCAAAATATTCGTTTTCTTATAAATACAAGTCATCTATATCATATTGGATTTATAAGATTATATATGTTAAATGCTTTTTTATAAAAAATAAAAATGTTTTTCATACAGAAATACGTCAAAGCCTTTCAAAAAACTTGCTCGGATATAGTTTTTTAACCTTTTAACTAAAACAATATTTTCTGCGTCATTTGTAAGTTACCCCGGCAAACAGATTGCCAACAATGATAACATGTCGCCAGCAAATTAATACAAAATACACAATAAAAGACAAAAAGAAAAAGAAAAAATAAATGTTACGCAAAAAATTAACGCTTTCGTAATACTAAAAAAAAACGACAGATATAGTGCTATTTTATATATTTCTTACATTGTGTAATGTTATTTTCTATGTTATTTATATGAAAATCACTTGCAATTTTTTTTTATTTTCCTTAAACAGTACTTTCGACATATTTGAATAATAGTATATGCATGCAGATTATGTTCATTGCTTTTGTAAGATATCTGCGTAGTCTTTTTGCACCTGCAGACAATACCTAAAATAAAAATACTGTGCTATGGCCAGATATTGTCAACTGACTAAAAAATAGCTGGGCATGCCCGCCCTGCATTTAGTATTTTATCATGTTTGGTTTAAAATAGGGTTCCATTCTACTTGTAGTTTTTTCAGATATTGTTTTCTTACAATTTTTACAGTCCGCTGTTCTGCTATATCTCTTTTTTGCATGTTCAGTTTCTATTAAACCGTTCTGTACTTTAATAATTGATAAAATACATCCGGATCTTTTCGGAGCCTCTGCAGACTGTTGTCACAGATACTTACTTAAAATGTATTTCAAACTTGGCAAAAAAGAAAAATCTTATATACTTAAGAGAACTTGTTATTAAACAAAACACTTCGTTGTATGAATTGCAACGAATAATTCATTCGTTATCTAAAAACTTACAAGAAACAAATTGCGTGTTATATTTAAGATTTTAGATGTGTGATTAAATACTACTTTAGAAAACAATACACAAGCTATAAAATATCTCAAAAGTGTTTTTTTTTGTAAATATAAATTTTGTATTTAGATGCGCTTATTGTCATTTTTTTATTGCATACATGTCATTAAATTTTAGTTTTTTTATGCATTTTTGTGTAACTTTCAATTACCAGTGCATTTTGTATTTACCTTCTTAATAATTTAAACAAAATTCTGCTGAAATCATACATAACTTTCTACGATAGGGTTTTCCGGTACTAAAAAAAGTATTTTACGTACTTGAAACAAATACGCATAAAAGCTGATTTTAATTTATTTAAAAAATTTCTTGAGCAAAATATTATTCAAAGGCACATAAAAAATTAAAAAAAAATGTACATTTTAACATATATTCAAGAAATAAATATTTTAATGTTGTGATTCGTCAATTGCTTTTTAGAGTAAAAAAAATATAAAATGGGCTAGCATAAATTACAGTTTGAATCAATAATCTTTGTGCGAATTATAAAAAATTGTGAACATATGCCAAGCATTTAATCAATACCTAGTTTTTTTTTATGCATATTACATACTTTCATATAATTGACTTTTAAAAGAGGGTACGATTTTAAAGTTAAAATCTTATATACCCTTTCTTTAAATTACACTAAAGCCTTAAAAAAAGGCAATATAGCTAGTCAGTATTTAGCGTTTTTTTTGCGTTTTTGCAAACTCAAGAAGATGAATATAATACAACAGTGTAGTTTGGCGTCACTTTTAATACCTAGTACAACTAAGAAAGCACTATTTTTCTTAACATATTTTCAATCCATTCACACGCAACAAATATGTTTTTAAACACGCAAAAAAGTTTACTTCATGTAATGAAAACCACAATCAACAGTATAAGAAATGCAAAATTAATAGACTACAGGCGTGACCTTAACTTTACTCTACAGCCTTTTATTCGGTATTAAAATTCACTAGATGTATTGCAAATTCTTTATTAACTAGAAGGTACAGCATCAAACAAGTTTTTTCATCACATATCATATTGTATGTCTTATCTAACAAAGACTTACCGAATTGAACTTTTTTTATAAAAAAAAACTGTACACCATATCAGCTAAAAAAAGAGATAATTGATTACAACAAGTTAATCATATCAAGACAGTTAGATGGCACATAGCGCTCATTTAAACGCTGGTTTTCTTTTTTTGTGGTATTAGTCACACTAGTTTTAATTCGAATTGTGTAAAAACACATATTTTTAAAACTAAACCAGTTAAAAAAAAATTTTGAAAATATATAAAACGAAATTTAAGAGCTGGTACACTTGAAATCTTTATAAAATTCTAAACCTCCTAAATCAGGGCAAGTGTTTTTTTTTACAGGGGGCTTAAACTAGGGCTACCAAGGAACCGGAAATTTCTGGTTTTTGACTGAAAATTTTCCGGTTCCGGCCGGTAGCGATAACAAAAATCTATAAAATCTTGCGTTCCGGTCGTTTTTCCGGATTTTTCGGCTTTCCGGCTTTTTTTCCGGCTTGCGCCAAAACATAAAAAAAATTATGGTGTAAAATTTGTACTTTTGCTAGCTGACATACTTAGTACTGCTTTTGTTTTCAATTGAGGTTTTTTTTTGTCTTGGATTTTATAGTTTTAGAATTCATGCCTAATAAATCCTCGAAAATAAAAAAAAAACGATACCATGTTGTCTGTTTCACATATTACAAGTTACCGTAGCATATATCTACTGATTTACTATCATACTTCTATAAACAGTCTATTTTGCTGTTTGGCAAAGCATTTTACCATTAAAAATGTAAAAGGTTTGTTGCTGGCAAAATATTAATAAAAATATGTCTTTTACGTCAAAAAAACGAAAGTATTTCAAAAAAAAAACATAAAAAACAAAATACAGCGCGATTTTTATTATTTTAATGATACCAAAAAAACCTGTTATCTAGTCGCGGAATCGCGTGGTTGTTTTTCTAAACTTTAAGATTTATTATTAAACCAAAAAACAAAAAAAAAACTGTTTAATCAAAATATATACACTTGGTAACATGATTAATGCATTTTATGGTCTTACAAAAATTTATTTTTTTAGCTGCTAAGAGTTAAGTGCATATTAAAAGAAGGTAAAGTTTACTCTGTTGTTTTATTACGAACTTATATTGTAATTTATATTCTTTTGTATGTAGTTTTTTAGAAAAGTCGTATGCAAAATTGACTAAAATTCAAAAAAAAAATTACTCTACTCCGTGGCGTACCCAGGATTTTTTTTCAGCCCAGGGCTAGTCAGTGTTTTACGAAAAAATAAACAGTTAAAAACACGATTTATGAAGTGAAAAATCTTAATTATTTTTTTTGTTAATTTTTTTATTTAAAATTTTTTCTTTCGGAATTTTTCTATAAAAAAATATCTGCACAAAAAAGACCCCCTCCGTTAATTATGGCGCAACTTTTTATACACGGTGGGGCCTACCCTCCGTTTTCACTAACCCCCCCCCCTCGGTATGCCACTGACTCCACTAACAACTTTTTTTGTGCAAATCTCTAAAAAAAATAAAGTGTTATTTTTGTACGTATAGAACTGTAATAATATAGAATATTTTTTTTTGGCTTAATGTTTACATGCCGGAACCCCCAGGAACCCGGTAATTTTTGGTTTAAGGCCGGAAGCGGAACCGGAAGAGAAAAAATTGCTAGTCCGGGTTTAAATATCGGTGAACAGAACCCAAATTCCGGTCTGAGGTAGTCCTCTATAAACCCCTCAACCCCCCCCCCCCTGGATACGCCACTGCTATATCATTAAGGATATTTATATATAAATTCAAATAAATAAAAGTTATGATTTACTTTTTGCATGTTTGGCGCTTATAAACAAAGTTTTGATAATAATACGACTATGTTATACATACCTTCTTTTAAGTAGTTTTACGAGTAGTGCTGATATTCAAGAGAAGGGTCAGTATTCCCAGAAATTCGATATACTGCGTAATTTAAGCCAATTAAGTACGATTAAGGCCACAAAATTTTTTTCTTGACCCTAAGATAAAAAAGTAGAATTTCAGATGTGCTTATATACTGAATAATTATATTAGTTTTATCTTTAGAAAAGCGGAATGATTTAAATTTCTATAGTTTTGCAGCATGTTTTTTTATTATATAAAAAACTACTAATAGTCTTGTAGTTACTTTTCCGAGCAATATAGAGGTTCTGGTAAGAAGATGAAAAGTAAAAAACTTATATTTTCGTAAGCTTAAAAGTTTATAAAATATGAAAAAATATTAACAAAAAAAGATGTATGCAATTGTAACCTAAGTTACCTTAAAAATGTCTAAGAAGTTATTGTTGCAATTTAGTTAAAAATACGCTAGTAAACATTCTTTAGATTTATTTATCTGTATAAAACTGCATTTCAGCGTATGTGCATTTAAAAACGTAGTTGAATTTTATTGCAGGGTTTTTTTTCGTATAATATATTTTTAATATGTAATATAAAGTCTTCCTAGAGCAAACACAGAGTTTAAAATAGACAAAATATATAATATAAACTATATGAACTTACCAAATGCAATTTTAATCAGTTCAGATTAAAAATAGAAAATTTTTTATCTATATATTGTGATAAAAATACTGTTTTGCCATATATATTTAATATAAAGCTTAAAACTGTAGAATAAACTCTGCATATCCCTTAATTAGTTTTACTATTTGCACAACACAGTTTATAAATGCTTTTTCAGTCGTAAATGATCGTCTGTACATCCAAATTTTTTATTATTGTTTAAAACCCCTTTTCTGTGAGGTTCTCTGGTTGTTTCTCACATTTTTTTGTCTTTTTTTAATAGCGCAGTTTTTATTATACAGCACATAGAAAGAGACAAATTTTTTGTAGTTTTTCTTAGAGGAAAGCTAGTATATAAATAATTTTTGTGGTATATATATGCCTCATTTTCATAAGCAAAAAAAAAAAAAATTATTAAACTTTACTAAAATTAGACGCGGTCACGTAAAATTATAACATCTGCGGTAAAAAAAAAAAACTTCTGTATAAGTTAAATCTAGTTTTGAGCTTTTTTATTGTATAAAACGCACGAATACAGCCATTTTTTTGAAAGTTAACTTTATTAAACATTTTATTCTATAATGCCTTTTATTAGTTAAACAAATTGATGTAGCTGTTTTTTTTGTTTTTTCCTTTGATGAATGATATATATATTTATATATGCAAAAAAAAAACATAAAAACGCTTTAGTACTGCAATAAAAAGAATTCCTTTTAACCAATTTATTTAAAAAGAAAGATTGCAATATTTTACATGCATTTTCTTTTTTATCTTATTTTTCGAATAATTTTCATATTACACATATTAAACATACATGATCGGTATTTAAAAAGCAGTTTAAAAATAAAAAAAAAATTATAGATTTGCTAAAAAACTGCAAAAATAACCCGCCAATGTTAGTTTTGTTAAACATTAATATTATTCAATAGTTTCCAAATGGTTTAACGTGCACAAAAATTCATTTGCGTGCATTTTAATTAGCCATACAAATAAGAAATTGCGATATTTTGCCATTTAAATGCATATAAAAATGTCTTTACCCAATAAATACAATTAATTTTAAAAAAAAACTGAAAAACAGGATGTATAGAATTTTTTATAGACTAAAGCTATTATATGATGTTTTTGTATGATACATTATTTATATTTTGATGATATGCAAGCATTGATTTGACTTTATTATTATAATGCTAAATTGATAGACTTTGGGGCTTAAAGATAAAAAAACATGCCTAGTTTTTAATCGCAAAAATACTGCCAATTTTTTATGTAAAGTGCGCAATATTTACAATACTATTTTTGATAAAAATTTTCTATGTTCAGGTCACATGTATCTCCACTAAGGGATAATAAGTAAAGGAATATGAGTGGTATTGCCCCCTGGGCCCACTGACGAAAAAAGCTTATTTTTAAATTTTTTGATGCAGAAAAACGAAATTATCAAAAAATATATAAACCAATATGAAAAAATAAAAATATCTGATTGAATTTTCATGATATTGCTAGTAATTATTAGTATGCAAATTGGTTATCTCATATTATTTCTTAGCCAATTTTTGACCCTTGTATTCCACCCTTGTATATATATGGTCAAAAACAAACATCACTAAACTTAACAGTAAAATTTCATCTTAGAAATATATGTTAAACTAAACCTTAGTATATAGCGCAAGAGAAGGCATATAAGATGCATTAGCTGCGCTTATTTAATTCATAAAAAGGCTACTATATCAGTGCTTTTTTTTTATTTCATGTATGTTAAAAATGTATCCCAACCAAAATCTGGTAAAATAAAAGTTATGGCCTATGCTTTATTATATAAAGTTTATTTATAACCTAAAATTCACAATGAACTGGATTTTTTTTTCTGCTGCAAAAGTTACACAGTTTTATATCAAAATTCTTTATATAGTTATCGAAAAATAGAAAAGTTAAACAGCACGCTGGCGAAAAGGAAAAAAATGCGCCAATACCAAACAAAAGAAACATTAACTCTGAAGCCTTTTTTTATTTTTATGACAACGTTTTGTTGTATTTTTGATACCCATATTTTTATTATCTTATTTTTTTAATTATAAAACACCATATTTTGAATATTTGTTATTTTCATCTTTACGATTGCATATCATATTCAAATGATTTTTGATGTGAATAATTTGAATTCGTATTGGATGAAGCTACCATTGCACTAAATATTTTATCATCTAGTTGTTTTTGTAATACCTTATTATGAATTAATGCAAGATATTTAGCATTCTTCATTTGTGTAGAAAAACGGGGAAATGGCTTGTTATAATTCATTATAAATGCTTGGTCGATAGGTTCTTCCGGGATAATAGATCTTGCAATTTGTTGATCTGAAATGACTGTACATGGCTCATCTTCTACATGTATCCCATGTGTCATAGTACAGGGCTCATTTTCGATGTGAGTCCTACTAATAACCGTAAGTGGTTCGCTATCTATGTGTCCCCTGTTAATTACTGTAATTGGCTCGTTATCTTTGTGCGTCCTGTTAATTACAGTATATGGTTCGTCTTCTATGTGCGACCTATTAAGGACTGTACAAGGTTCGTTATCCACAAATGTTCCATGGCTTATAGTGTGTGGCACATGTTCAACAAGTGTGCTATGATTTAAAGTGTATGTTGTATGATCGAAATGTGTTTTGTGATTACTATCAGTGTAAACAATACCTGAGCTTATTATGGGCGTAGGTGCTTTAATATCTTCCAAAACATGAATCAATGGACTGGAAGTACACTCCTTTGGGGATTCTTCTAGATCCAAGTAGTTTACTATTTGAAATATTTGATTTTTATCTTTACTATCACAAGCATCTTTTTCAAAGTACTCTTTCGATTTGTTATATGTCAAACACTTGTGGAAATTTGAGATCATAATAACGCCATCATGAAGATCTAGTACAATAATTTCGAATTTTTGATTATCACCTCCGTGTTCTTTAGTATATCTTAATCTATCAGTAGTCATATCAATGTCAAAAACCTGATCATTATCTTTTAGATGAATAATTTTAAGAGAAGGATCGTCCTTACATGTTCGAAGAGTGTAAACATTTGCATGGTCTTTGGTGCTTAAAACGGGTGTAAAGGCCGAACTTCCGTTATTAGAAAAATATGAACCTGAAGAGTATTGCTTTAAAAGAAAATCACCTCCATATATGAGCCCAAATAAAAATATCATATTATATTTTTTATAAGTATTAATATATGGACGCTGAAACAGAATTAATAGCATAACAAACAAATTTATGTATTTAAATATATTTGGTGGAATCAAAAAAAATGTAAAAACCAATTGTGGTGCATTTTAATTACGTATTTTATACAATGAAAATTAATAGGCTGTTCTTTTAATATGAAACCATTTCGACCAAATAATAACATAAACCAGACGTGGATGAAGATTTTAAATTACTCAGGTATTCTAGTTTTAGTGACAAAATTAATTTTTATAAATATAGTGAACCTTGGTATAAAAGTTTTTATTGTTTTACTATGGCGTAATTCTACGGTATAACGGAAAATATATAAAAGAAGAAATTAACTGAAAATTAAAAAAAATCATATAGACAACTATCCAACGGTTCATGCGTCTGTATTACGAAAAACTGTTTCCATATTTAGTTATTCACTAAATGTATGTGCAAACTTTAAAACGACCTTGTTATATTATAGCTTTTAGGATTATTGTAGCTTATTAAACATTTATAATTTAGTTATAGTTACCCTTTTTCTTCTCACCCTAATACTTTTGCTATAACCTACTAAACACGACAAAATACAGAATATTTCATGGTAGAAGAGTTTAAAGTACATGTTGAGCAATGGACTTACAGTCTCTATGATGTTAAGTTTTTAAAATACTGCTATAAACATTTTTTAATTTATGCAATCTAAGATCTTTTATTTACATTTTAATCAGGTTATAATGCTTTTCGCGTCATTTGCCCCACATAGTTGACTCGCTTTTTATGTCTATAAATTATAATTAATGGTTTTTCAATTGCCAAAAATAATATACTACACTGTTTAGCGATTTTGAAAAAAAATCACAAGATTCGTTTTATTTTTTTAAATATATTAATACTTATATGAAAATTAACGCTTATATAACGAAAAAGCTTCTTTAATTTTAAAGTTACAAGAAAACACATTAACGTAATAATAGTAATTTAAACTAATATATGTAAAGTCTTACCACGTATGTGTTTTTATGTTCCAGACATCCGTGTCATTTTTTTACTTTTTAATATAGTTTGTGGTTTTTCTTTAGTGTAGATCTTCGAATTATTTTTAAATATAAAAAGATTACAAAGTAAAGAAATTGTGTTTATAAAGTTTAATTTTTTATATAAAATCACAAATTTGAACGCAACAAATATTATTATGTCGATTTACAAATACTGGCAATTCTAATGTTACTTAAGAAAATGTAAAATTTATAGTATAATTCTTAGTGATTGTAAATAATAGATATTATTGTTTTAATCAAACTGAGCAAAATAAAAGCATAAAAGTTACTAAACTTACAAACTTATGGTAAGATAATCACAATTTGATTCTAATGTAAAGTAAAATAAAAACAAAAAAGCAGGTGATCTTGGCGACAATTGTATCTAAAAAGGTTCGAACCTTAGTGTATCGAAAAAAATGCCCACCCCAGAAAAAAAAATATGCTAAAAATTATTATATTGACATTGTAAAAAACATTCTTATCTTATTAGTAACATGATATTTTGTGTTTTTAAGTTATGTATTTTTGTTTTGTGTGTACTTTTTTTGTATTTTTCTTTTACAAATGTGTCTATTTGTGCGACTTTCGATATTAAGAAAGAGGTGAACACTAATTAAACAAATTTGCACTGCCAAAAAAGTATAATCAGTATGTTAAAAGATCTTAAAATAACTTTTTGCGAAACTACATTATTGCGGTATTATTAACTTTATTAGTAAGTATACAACCTAAATTACAAAAAATAACACAAACATTAGTAAAAGATGTAAATACGTGTGTCGTTTATTTTTTAAACAATAAAGATGCCGTATAATTTTGACAATAATATACTTCTTAAGGTTTTTAGAATTGAATTTGAAATGCACTAATATTTTATAGCTTTTTGCCGTGTACTTCTCAACAGTGGCGTAGCCGGATTTTTTTTGATCAGGGCTAGTCAGTGTTTTTTGTACATTTTGGCCTAAAAACACAATTTAAATTGACAAAAATCATAATTATTTTTTTATGAAAATTTTCATTTAAAAATTTTTTTATATTAGGTTTTTTTGGTAAAAAAATATCTGCACAAAAAAAGACCCCCCTTATATCCAGGCGCAACTTTTTTGTTAGGGGGTCTAAAGCCCCCTGACCCCCCTGACCCCCCTGACCCCCCTGACGCCCGCTGGCTACGCCACTGCTTCTCAATCATTGTTTACCTTGGATTTCTGGTACTTTAGGATATTTTTTATGATATTTATATAAATTAATAATATAAAGTAAGTAGTTAACAAAAATTTAGATCTATACACACGAGAACATACAAATCAAAGCTACATTTTAATTATTATTTTTGTGTCAGTATTTTACAATCGACAATTTTAAATATAAAAACAAGTTTTTAAAAAACCTTTTCAGAATTACAAAAATCATTGGCCCGCTATTTGCTAATACATGACGGATACTATACAAGGAATGATAATAATTCTTTTGATTAACTAGCAGTCATTCACTCGATAATAGATCAAAAAAAATATATAAAAATTGTTATAAATTCATTTACTTTTAAATTCTTTGTTTTCTTTGTTTTTTGATTATTTGATTCTTTGTTTTTTATTATTATTATTTATTATTATACTTTTTTTATGATTTTTAATTAGCAAAATTTACAATATACGAAAATCTCACTCTGAGGTTTTACAATGTCAAAGTAAGTTTTATATCAAGCCTATATAAAAATGTAAGTAAATACAAAATACAATATTAATATTTTATGTTATTATGTTAATACTTTTACTTTTTTATACGGTTTTTTTATGCGTTTTTACCAAGATTCGATATTTTTGTCGATTAGGGCGCTTTCCGTTTTGTTAACTAAAGTATTTATCTATATAAACGATATTACCGTTGATATTCAACAGATTCTTTTTTATCATAAATTTGTCGTAAACATTTACTATGGTAATTCACCATCGTAAATAACTACCGCAAAAATCTCTATGGTACAACTTAGGAGTTTTATATGATTTGGATAACCCATTAACATGTGGGTACCATTTTAGCTTAAAACAAAATACGGGTAAAAACTATAATCTTAATAAAAAAGATCATTTCAAAAAAATTTGTATTTATAAAATGTTAAATGTGTACAAAGATACGTAAAAAAGCCTTTTTCTTAGAAAATGTCAAAAAAATATATAAATTGTACTTTGATTGAAAGACGACAGATACGTATTCTATTACAGTATATATTATATGATGCAGATAAATAACTTTAACAAATACAAAAAATTGTATAAAATGATATAAATTATAAGCTCCTAAAATAGCATTCGTTAAAAAAAAGCACATTAAATTGTAAAATATTCTTACATACCAGCGCGTACCCAAGGAGGGCAGAAGGGAGTACGTCCCCCCTCCTAGAAAAAAAAGTGGCGCCTGAATTTACGGAAGGGGGCTTTTTTGTGCAGAGATTTTTTTGATAAAAAATAATAAAACAAAAAAGTTAAAATAGCAAACTTTTTAAAAAAAATAAAAAAGAATTCACACTTCATAATTTTTTTTACTCTATTTTTATCTAACAACCGACTAGTCTCTGTCTATAAAAATTCTGGCGTACGCCACTGTTACATACTTACTGCAAAATCAATATTTTATACCCGCTTCTTATAATAGTTCCCCACACCAGTTTTTTTTGACTAATGTAACAAACGGACCATTTAGAAATAAATCACGACTAATCAAAAGAAAAAAGTTTTTGATTTTTTCGTAATCATTAGTTCGCTTCTGAATCTTTTTTTTATTTTGTACCAAGATATAGGTTAAAAATAACCTAAACAGAAGTTCTGAAAGTAGTGATACTTGCTGATAAAACAATACCTCGTGTTTTTTTCACTTTACTTTTCTATATAGCTATCTACCACAGTTAATATTTTATTTTAGTATGTATTCAATATAGTTTTTTTTATAATATTACTTCTACTCTTACAATTATAAAATTGGCCATTTTATTTTTATTTAGGCACTTAAAAATCTAGAATATGGCAATCATTGTAGTTATACTTAATAGTTTCTACTTGAAGTTCTGTTGGTAGCTTAATGTATTATTCTTACTTTACTTAACATGCAGTAGGTTTTTTTGTTCTTTTTTTCTTCGTCTATGTTTATATATTTGCCATTAGCTAGGTTAAAAGCTATATGCTCGTAATAATTATCACATCTAGTTGTTTACTTTTTGATACTTTATTATAGCCGCAATATTTATTTTTTAAAAGTATTTAGTTAGAAATTAACAATATTTTAAACTCTGGCACATCAAAGAAATTAATTTATCATAGATAAAAGTCACTTTTACTAATGCATCAATAAGAACTCAGAAGTAACCGCTAAGTCAACAAGTCAATACATAATATATTTTTATATTATGACCACAATACAGCGATTCTACTTTTTTTGGCTTTAAATTATTTTGATTATATTCAGAATCCAAATATTTGTTTTTACCTCTGCTCTAGTCTAATCTAGAAAACATTTAATGGCATTTTATACCCATGTTGTTGTTTTAAGTCTAGCAAGAGAACATGTTTCGTATACTTTTCTAACATAGTTGTCTAAGTTCTATAAAAAACTTATTTTGTTCAAATAATCTACAACCAATGCAAAAATTCATACTATAAAAAAAAAAAAACGAAAAAAATTAATATAGTGGTCCAATATTTTGGATTTTTAAATTGGTAAATTGATGGTATATGAAAAAAATGAAACGTGTTTATATTATCGCGATAGTAAAAATTCACGTAAGTGTTAATTTTTCATAGTGTTTTTTTCTCTGCTTGGAAAAAGTGTTTTTTCTTCACTATACAAAAAAATAGACACTCTTATATGAGTGCGTGTTTCTCTATAGCGTAAAAATAAAACAATACCTAAATAATTTTTTTCTATCCTTTTAGCTTAAATAATTTAAGCCAAATTTTCAGAATATTATACCGTAAATACCATAAAGAAGATATGGAAAACAATAGAATACTGATAAATGGAACTAAAAATTTCTTCGCTAGCAAAAAATTTTATGCTTGATTTTGTTTGTTCTTGTGGCATATTTATTAATGATTTCTTTCCTATATACATGAAGGTTTTAATTTTTGGCGGCTATAAAGCGAATAAAATTGTAAACAAAAAGAATATTTATGCTGGATGTTCATCTTTCCCTAACGATAACCTATTTATCGTATTTGAATTTTTGGAAGCTATACACAAAGTAAGATATATAACTAAAAATACTGATACAAATTTATATATGTATCATACATATACAATCACTGTAAATATATATCATAAAATACGAAAAAAAATTCAATATCATAAAACTTTTTATGCCTGTTTTAAAGTTTTTATATTACGTCACTGCTGTTCTTTGAATTTAAAAATAATATAAATTCATTTAAACTTTTTACATATCCCTGTTTTACTTGATAAAACATGTTTTATAATTGTTCTAGGAAATTTAATTTGATGCTAAAAAAAGTGTGTTGCATATCTTTTTTTGGAAGCATTAAAAGATATGATTGATAGGCCGGCGTCTTAGTGAAGACATTTTCTTTAGCATATATATTCTTTTAATATTCTTTTTTCTAACTAAAAAGCTCAAATTAGTATTTTTTTAATAAAGTAAATTATCTACCAAATAATTTATTGGGCAAATATAATACCTTAATGCAATTTGTTGCTTATAGTAACAAAATTTACATATGTAATAAAGCTGCATTTGGGCATGCCTAAAGTGAACTATTTTTAATTATGCTTTTCATGGCGTTATAACATATTATCTGCGAAAAGATAAAAAGGGGCAGAAAACTAAGGTCGTTAAGTAAATTTTTTTTTAATTAGGTGGCAAAGAAATTGTTTTTATTAATTAGATGATGTTTTTTTCTACCAAAAACGACATTTTAAAAAAGAAAATGCATATAAAGAAACAATTTTTTTTTCAAGTGGAAGTTAATTTCAACAAAAGAAAATGTTCGTAAATGTTTTTTGGTTAAGCGACACAACTTAAAAACTATTCTTATTCCACATAACGTTTGCAAATAAGTTTATACAAGATCTTAGTAAATGTTTTTCTTAAAACAAAATATGTGTAAAATACACATGATACATACATTTCAGCAACTAATTTTCAAAATGGATTATAGATAAAGTATATTTTTTTGTGTATAAAAAATTCTCTTCTTAATGAAAAAATAGTTATTTTATATTTTATTACTTACAAAAAAAATCTTAGACTATTGTGGTATATAGCTGTAAAAAAGTTTAAAATATGTTGGTTTTTGTATGTTAATTAATAAAATAATTATGATGCACAAATAATTACAACGATAGAGCGTTTTGCATTTTTATTAAACCTTGTGTGTTTTCATGTATTTTCAGAGCATTTTGAAATTCAGTCTTAGTATAAATTCACAAAAAAAAATATTACAAGAAATTTACACTATGAGCACAATCTATTTGCAGTCGGTATACTATTAAAAAGTATAGTAATACATTTATAATTGCTATACAAAAGATTTTTAGTTCTAGCCTCCTCGGTATACCAATATTATGCCAGTATACTGTTGTGGAAATTTATATGGTGTCTACCAATAAGATTTTAGGTATAGCACTATTTTATAAATAATGTCCTAAAAAAGCATATACGTGAGGAAATCAATCTTCGGTATACTGATACTGACGGAGTACAAGAAAAATGTAAAAAAAAATCACTTTTAGAAAAATACGTATTAAAAAAAGTTAAACTGATTTACGTATACAAAAGTATAATGGAACACGCCTTATCTCTTGAGAAAAAAAACAAATACAAAATAATTTATTATGGAAATCCCTTATTTATGTTTTACGACTGCCTGCGGGCAGTGTGATATAATTTTTAATTTCTTTTATATTTGGTACGAGCCGTAATTTTTAATGTTTTTACATAAAAAGTACAACAGTAAGGAAAAAATTGTAATTTGATATATGCTCTATCATTTTCACGCACTGTATCCTTTTTTAGTAAAGACAAAGTTACATTGGCATCTTCAATAAGAAATACGCCTTAGTTTAAAAATAATACAATAAGTTTTTTTTTTTGGTTTAAGATTTTAAGAACGTTTAAGTATGGCAAATTGATAAAATCTAAAACTGCAAAAGAAGATGCTTCTGTTTCATGGGTTCAATGCTTGTTCGTACATTCAAATATTCGCTATAAAATGATTTTATACAAAAGCTGGTTTGTTCTAGTGTTGATTGTATACAAATTTTTATAAAATATTGCTATTTGTATATTTACCACAGTTTAATGAAAAAATAGACAAAGACAAGTTTTATAGTCTTTTGTTTTTTAAATATATCAATTTTAAAATTTTAAAGTGCGAAAAAACGCAAAAAATGCATAGAATGCAAAAAATGCATAAACTTAAAAATAATATTTAAAAATAATTCCGAATGATACGGAACTATTTGCTATATAAATTATAGTTAGTTTTTTATAATCTACATGGTAAAAAAACTACAAAAAAAAACATAAAACCTTTTTATCATAAACATAAAACTTTTTATCATAAACATAAAAAGTATGATGTGAATATTAATAACAAAATATATTACAACAGTCTTTTGATATATGAATATTTTCAGAGAAAATTTTTGATAAATTGTATAGAGCATGTTTTGAATACTTATAATGCTGAATAAGTACAATTATTTTTAAAATGTAAACAGGCGGTTTATTGTACATAAAACTATTTTTGGTGTATAAAACTTAAACAAGATAAATTATCGAAACTAAAATCTTTTTTAGTAACGTAGTATCTGTGTCGAATGTACCAAAATCTTTTATATTTGCATATAAAAAATATCAACCATATATATGTAACACTTTTAAACAAACAAGTAATAATACATGCTATTTCGACTTTTTATAAATTTTAATATTATTATTTATGGCGCATATAATTCGTGTTTCGTTTGTACCCATTTTTACTTTTTTATATATGCATTATGCCTAGTGTGAATAGACGTAACTATTTTAAAAGTTAGTCTTTTTTGGAAAAAAATTGTCCAGAATAATTTCCTGCTCTTTTTTTACAAAAAAAAATGCTTTTTAGTGTGCATTTGTATTTGCTCTGTACGTAATGCGACAAAAAATTAAAAAAAGGGAAATTAATTTTTTTGAAAGTCAAAAATATTTCTTAATAACAGTGCATTATTGGCGTAGATGCAAATCAAAATCTGAAACGGTACAAACAAGGTATATAACCTAGCTATATTAACTATTTTTTGCAAGCTAAGACAAATATAAAAAAATTCTACAATGAATATTATGCAGAATTTAGAAATAAAAATAAAAACGGTTACGCCAATTAAAAAATTTTCTATTTTACATTTATTCTTTTAGATCAAATTTTTGATAAATTTTGTATACCAAAAAAAAATGCAGAACTAAAATATTTACAGATAAAATCATAGCCGGGTCTGATCTAGAATAAATCCACTTATATATATAATACCGTAGGAATAGAATATTACAATTATTTATAAGTAATTAAGTAAAAAAAATGCTTACTGCAGTAAAAAAAAGTTGTCTATTGATTATGGTTATACCAATGTGTAAAACGGTTTTTAGTATAGATAGGTAGTTTTTTCCGTACATAAAAATTTAGAATTTTATATAGTAAATTTACACCTTAAATAAAGTTACAAAAAAAGTTCGTTTGCCATCCACATTTGGTTCACAGGTCTGTCAATCAATATTGTCAAAAATAAACTAACAATTTAATTGGTTCATGATTTGTAAAAATTTGCTTTTGGACTTGTCATTTTGCAATTTATCCAGCTTCTCCTGCAAAAAACCACGATCATTTGTAACTGCTTTTTTATTAATTGCGTTACCGCTTCGAGGAACTGCATAATATATAGAATTTTTAGCATAAATCTTGCAAAGAAAAAATACAAGATTATTACGTTTGCACTGTACGTAAAACATTGCATAAAAGATAAAACCCTTATAATTATAAATGTACACTTAATTCTAGTATATTTTTTTGCAAAAAAGGCTTCATAAATTATGTAAATTGATAAAAATTTGTATAAAAAAATGGTAGACACTGGAACTTTTGTATGGGAAAAAAATTATGAAAAAACCCAGTAATAAGCGGTTGTTTTTTGGCTTTTAATCTGCATACACTTAAAAAGATTAGAATAAACTTGAAAATGCGCGTTTAGCATTAGTTAAACATGGTTTATGTCATGCATATAAATGTTTTTTTTTGAACTAAAAACAATAAAAAAGCAAAAAAAACTTATGTTTGGTTATATTGTAAAAACTTTTACCTGCAATTTTTTATAATTTCGCTGTATTTTTGTATTCATAAATTCTGCTAGCTAATAAACTATGCCATCCAGTCTATTACTCTGTTTGTAAATGTTTATTAATAAACTATTTAAAATACAAGTATGTGTCAGTTTTCTTAGAAATTATGTGAAAAATGCTTGCTGAAGAGCGTGATCCTTTTAGATAAAAGTTAAATAACTCAATATGAAAGGGGATCGTTTATTATCAAATTAACGTTAAATGCCGACATTAAAAAGTTAAAAATTAAAAAAAAAAACAAAAAAAACAAAATTACGAGATATATGTTCAAGGGTGTAAAAATCACGAACCCCATGTCTCAAAACGCGGGTTATTACCCGACCCGCATCCCGCTTGCGGTGCAAATTAACCGACGTCGATTATTAATTGCAAACTTCTAAAAAACCGTAGACTGGTGGTTTTTTCAATAATAAATATGCTATACAGTTTAAAAAACATTAATTTATGTGTTATCTACTCTATCTCGCTTTATATCCAATAATTTTTACCTTTATAATCAATAAACGCCCAAAATTATTAAGTTGACGTACTTAGAAAGTTCATAGGTTTGTTTCATGAATTTTTATTAAATATAGCAAAGGTTGTTTTTATCGGTTTTTAGGCCCCTTACAAGATCAATTTTTAGTAACGTGGCAAGAATTGTTATTTTAAAGTTACATAACATGTATGAAATGTAGTTGTTTATTAATGTATGTCGCATACCTGTTACTTTCCCAAGATTCCCTGTACCTGCCGGTTATCAGCGGGTAGGTTATTGATTAAATATTGACTTTGTTATACGAAAGTAAATATAAAAAGAGTTGTTTTTTGCACTTTTATATTCCTGTTTTTTTATAAAGATTTATGGTTAGCATTTTGGTCAATTATATTAGACTTTTTTAAATTGTAACTTGCCGCTATATCAAAAGTAAAAAAAATCACAGCAAACATTTTAAGTATATACTAGAATGCTTAGTAGTCAATTTTAAAATGTTTACGTTATAGCATGAGTTCTTGTACAATAGTATAATTTTTCATTTTACGAAGAAATAAGTTTCAACGTTTCATTTTTACATTTCTTATGTCTTAAAACATATATCTTGTTCAGTAGAGACCATTTCAAACACAATATGTATACTGTGGTGTAGTGGTTTTTCTCAAAATGTTACTATTATGTATTCTTTGTTTTATTTGCAAGGTTGTAAAATACAGGGTGTAAAGAGAAAACCAAAAACCTATAAAAACAACCACGGGTTGTTAGATGCTTTAAAAAAAGTTTGTTAAATATTAAAAACCAGTTAATAAAGAAAATCCAACAATATAATTAAATGTTTTTTTTTTGTAGTTCATGAATGTCAAACACTTTCATCAACTGATTTTTCGCATCAATATCAATATACATGTAACTCTATTATAGATTGTTACAAAACTTAAATTTTGTAAACTTTTTGCTAATATGATGGGCGCTTACATCTTTTTGTCGATGTTACAAATAAAAAATATCGGCCAATAGACAGAAAATTAAAAAATAGAATCTCGAGCAATTATTTAACATGAAAAACATTTTATTTTATACTCCTATGTAAGTTATATCATAAAATGGCCATAATTTCGCCTAACTAATTTTTGATAAATAATCAGTGCAAAAATACAGATATTTTTTATGCGCCGAGGTATATACGTAAAAACACAAAAAAAAACCTTTTTTTCTTGAATATAATTCTGTCAATATTATTTAATAACACATTGTTTTAGTTTTTCATTTAATTTGGGAATTTTAATAGTAAAATGTTACTAGATTCTAAATAAAAAAATACAAAAGATAAAATATTATTTTTTCTATTTATATTTATAAATTGTTTGCAACCTGCAAAAAAATTACTTTAAAAAAATCGAAAGTTTCAGTCGTTTTGCAACCGGTTAGAAGGTAACCAGTTAGTGACTATATATACAATACTAAAGTATGCTATGTTTATATTGCTACCACAATAGGCTTCCTTTATATCTATAAATTCTAATAATACAGTACAAAACAAAACATCTATTTCTTGTAATACATGTATTAACACCAGTAAACCCGATTTCTTATTAATACCAATATAATGTATTCTTTTGTTTACAACTAGGCATCTGCTTCCACTGGTAACAAAGGAGATTAATACTATGATTTTTTGTTAGCTCTACTACTACATAGTTTCTCTGGTAAGGTAAACACAAAAATAAAAACTGGTTAATTTGTTTTTTTATTTAGGTTTAAAAATAAATTCTTTAATTTAATGCACATTCTGTAAAAGTTATATAAAAAAATAGGTTACGATATTTTTATAAAACAAATAAAAAAGCTCGTTCCAATAACCAAAACACTTTTATTGTTAATTCTGGGGATATGGTTTGTAATCTCAAAAACTCTTTTAAGTTACAAAGACTGTTGTTTAATTGCATATACACATTTTTTATATATAAACAACATCTACTTTCCCCTGCTATGTATCAAATCGTTTTAGATATCAAAATCAGTTGTTATAGCTAGTGATTGACAAATTTGTGTAATAATTAACAATCCTGGGGTTTGTAATAGAAAAACTCGGTGTTTGTTATTTATACGAGCCTTTAAATGCAAAAAATTAAACAATTTTTTTGCGGGTAAAGTATTTTGTGACAGATATCATTACCTTTTTGTCAAGTTTTGTACGGCTGCTTTCATCAGGTTTGCGTCAATTTCCTTTATTTGTCCTTTTAGTCATGGGCGTCAGCAACTTTTCTTTTCCAGGATGGGAAAGAAGAAAATAAAAAGACTCTAAAACAAAAAAAAATATTTTGGTTTATTTATATAAAATTTGGTATAAAATTTGCTTTTCTAAATGTGGCGTTGATTTACCGTATCCAGGCGAGACAAAATTATTTCTGCCCTAAAAATCGGCAAAAAATATTTTCCAAGGATGCAAGGACATGCAAACAACTCCCCTTTCTATTATTGACGCATAGTATTTTAGTAAAAAGTGCGAAATATATTAAATAATCCGATTTTAAGGGCACCTTATCTCAATTCCTTAGCATAATCTCGATTCTTATAGAAATAACATAAAATTTAGACAAGGAATAACAATTAAAGATTTTTTTTGTGACTTAATGTCTTATTTACGTATTTATGTAAAAAGCAACGCGTAAAAAATAACATGTAATAATGAAATGTCTGACATTAATATCTTATCTATTTTGCGGAATTGGATATATGAAAGAAAAACGCTTTAAAAAAAATATTTGATACTAGCTCGGTTTTGGTTTATGATCGTTTATATCTTTTTGTTTAATCAAATATAATCGCAAATATTTTTTTTATTTTTTTGTTGTTTTTTGTTTTCTGTGCGTATTATTTTGCATATACCACAAAAAGAATAATAAGAACTGGTAAATCGAAAAGGTGTATTTACATGGTTTTTATGTAAATATGTGCATTTTATACAAGTTTAAAAAAGGCTTAAGTATTGTCCCGAAAAACCAGATATCATGTTTATTGCAATAGTAACTTTAGCCGGTTATACAAAACTATTCTATAAATTTGATGCTAAGAACGCAGCTTTTGTAGCTTTTTTAGATGAAAAGATAATTTTTTTTCTAAAGTATATTATGTAGCAAAAACAAGTATATGTATAAATTAGTGCTCGCGCGCCCTTGGCGTTAAAGCTTCTATTTCTATACAAGCAGCTCATTAAAGTTTTTTATGTGGAATTTACGACAAAAACGCTTCTCATCAAATTTTTCTTAAAAATAAAAATTTTACAGACATGAAAATCTGCTTTTTCAAAATAGACGAAAATAAAAAACCTATAAAATTAATTTGTTTTCTACTTTATTTTATCCGTAAGATTTTAAGTATTTTCATTATTTAGAACATGGGTTGATGCATTTTGGCGGTTATTTTTTGCGCGCTAAAATGATATATTAAGCTGTTTCCTAAAAAAACAAGTCCCTCTTATGGAATGCTTTATTACATGATTCTGCATATAAATATAGATACATTTTTATATTCCAGTGCAAAAAGGCAATACAATATGCATTTTTTATATTTTTTTGTTGCGCGTAAGTTACATAGAAATACATTTTAAAAATTAAAAAAACTACCTTGCAAACATTTATAGCTATTACTTTAAAGAAAATTGAATTTTTGAACAGAAAAAGTTTTATCAAAAAAATAAAGTCTCTGACGCACCTAGACTTTAAGTTCTGCAACCACTTGTTTTATTTTCTTGGCCGTATTAGTAGATATAAATAAGTTTTAAAACGGTAACATATTAGGATAGTTTTTTTTTTTGCAAACGTTAAAATAGTATTCCGATGCTTTAGTACAGTTTTTTTTTAAATTAGATTTATGTTATTATTTAAAATATAATTATAAGTTTCAACTACTTTATGAAATATAAAGTAATTATAAAACGCCTGATTTAGTAAAGGCTGAATATTTTTAACATAAAACGGTATTTTGCGTTTTTTTTATTTGGAATAATACAATTATAAAAAAAAAAACTGGTAACATGAAAAAGTCACTGCTTTTATTTTGTATACGATTTTTGTCATTTTTATAGTTAATTTAAATTTAGATTTTGCATACGCTGACTTACTACCATACTGTTAATACTATTATCAAATATAAATACTAAAGATATATATTGTAATCAAGATATAAAAAATTTAAATCAAAAAAAAATGAAACAGAAAAAATATTAATTGTATAATTAAACAGCTGAGTTTTTAAGTATAAATTATTATAAGCAAAGATACGCGTGTAAACAGCTTTTTATTTGGAATAAGTCATATAAATTTTAGCAAAAATGCAAAAAAATTCCGCGATGTAAAGAAAAGTCAATATGTAAAAAAGGGGAAGAAAAAGATCGAATTGGATAAACCGCAAAACGGATTACAATTTTAAGATACGTGTTAAATATATTTAAAAGATCTGCCAAAAGGCATGTATTTTTTTTAAATTTATGTAATATTGAAATGCTTAAAATAACGATACATATTTTATATAAAAAAAAAACATTCTAGGCTTAGCAGCAATTTTTTGTTAAAACTATACTTCAAAAAACCAGTGAATTTTTTTTATCTATACAATCTGCTTTAAAACCTTTTTAACGTCTCGATTCAATTCTTATATATTATATTATGTTTCGTTTCATTTCATTCCATTCCAGTTTTTTAATTTTATAATTGAATTCAAAAATCAAATGTGCAATTCGGTTTTTATTTTTATTAATATAATGAATAATATATTTTTAACTAGAAAAAAATAGTTAATATAAAAAATATGAGTGTTTGCTGACTTAAATTTTTCATTATCTAAAAATTCTTCTTTTTGTTAAATAAAATATAAAAATTATCTTTTTTATATGATAAGACAATCTCATTTTAAAGTAGTAGGAAATACCCCCTGCTTAATGCAAACAAGATATTTAAATGATGCAATATGTAATTTTTTGATAAAATAAAAAATAAATACAATAGATAAAAGAACTTATAGTTATAATGCGAGACTCATGATATTTTTTTGTGTATTTAAATGCATTTTTTGCCTATATTTGTGCTTATCGGCGTTGCTTTATGCTGAAAAAATGCAACTATTCCTCGCTTATAGAAATAATCAAGCAAAAAAACGATGTAAAAGTAAAAAAAAAGTATAAACATTTAAATCTTAAGCTTGAAGTTTTTTTATTTTTGTTATACTAACTTAAATGTTGCATAAAACAAGTAAATACGACATAGAGCTACTGTAGTGCAATAAATCAATTTTTATAATTCCAAATGCATATTTCTGTAGTTTTAAATGCATTTTTTGTTGACTTTATAATTATAGGTAGATATTCTTTATAGAAGTCTCGTTCGTTACTTTGTTTTTTTTGTTTTTTATTATGCGATTACATGTTTTTATAGCTTTTATAAAAAAATAGAACATTAATGCATATTTTGATATGCAAATTGCATATAAATATAGCATTTTATTCTATACACATAACTATGTACTTTCAGTTTTTGTATTTTAACTACTTTTTACTTATAATTAATTTGACAAATTTATTTGTAAGTTGCAAAGTAACAAACACTGTAATGACGTAAATCATTCGATTAAAGTCTCAGGTAGAACTTTGATTAAAAAAACGGCATTTGTTAGATATGAACAGGTGAGAAATATTTTAATAATGTTGTTATTCTGTATCTTCGTGGTTTTGATTATTATTTATCACCCAACACTGAACATGAATTTTTATTATTAAGCTAAGTTCAGAATCCGCAATGAAATGCAGCATAAATAAATATATTGCAAATATATGCATAAAATTCAAATATGGCATCAATTTATTATAAAATCCACAACTAATAAACTATATGTTTTATCATGACAAAACATACATTAAAAAAATAAAAAAACAAAAAATGCTAATATTTACAAATCTAAAAGCAACATTTTTGTTATTTTAAGTGCTTTCCATACACTCAGCACTATTCATATCTCAAAAAAAGCTCGACCAAAAATGCCGTCATTTTGTATGCTTTTCATTGCGAAAAAAACGGGATTTTAAAAAAAATGCAAATATTATCAATTTGCAAATTGTGCATAGTTTTATTCCTTTTACGACCCATTGCAGCTTAATGTTTTTATAATATAAATTTGTGATATATAAACGCGCTTAATTGCGCGTAATTTTCATTTAAATGTTTCTATTTTTGTAGAAACTATTGAAAATAGAGTTTCTCCTATTTAAAAGCATTTTGTAAGTTATTATATGAAAATATGGCTATAAATGACGATTTTATGCAAAAAAGAACGCACCAAACTACAAAATGCAAATAACAAAAATCAATTTATTACTATTGCTTGCATTCAATGTACAAAATACTATAATAATGCTTGTTTTGTTGTGTTTTTCAGTGTTCGACTTACACTTAGTCATGTTTGATTCTTATATACTTTTTTTAACAAAAAGCATAAATAAACTTTATTTTTGCGCAATAAAGCATCAACTTGTATTTATTAATCGAGTTATAATCGCCTGCTTTTTTGTTATTTTACAAACAAAAAGCTTTGTCATTTTCTTATAATATCAATTTTTGTAAAGTCTAATAATACAAATATTTTATGAATAAATTTGCACAGCTTTCAATCATTTAATGCATTTTTTTAATTTAATTTTACGATAAAAACATTTTGACACCCGCTTTTGTAAAATTGTCCCGACTTACTCGACCCGCGACCCGCATATGCTTACTCGACTTACTCGAATAACACCCTTGTATATGTTGTTTAATTGTTCATTTAAATCTTTTTTTTAAAACACAATCCACGCATTTGTCAAAAATCCCATAACAAGTCACCAGTTTGACGATGTTGTACGCACAGAAATGGTTTTCATGATTAAAATTTTCGTTTTGTGCGGCATTATTATTTGTAAACCATTTGAAAAATATTTGTTTTTAATAAGGGTCGTTTTTTGTGCACGCTATATTGCTTTTTTACTTTAAAAACATGATTTTTCGTTTTTTCTGTTTATATTACTTGTAAATAATATAAAATTAGCTCTAAATATCATATGATGACATCAACACGTGATTTATTAGACACAAGCCGCGGTTGGATTATAAAGTGCAAACTTTTAATGCGTAAGAGTTGGAGGTGTTTAAAGTTAAATTTGATCGATTATATCATGTAAGATGTTTTTTAGTTCATGCGGTATATAATTTTTACTCTATATACAAGGGTTTAGCTCTAAGTTTAAACAGCTAAGTTTAAACAGCTTATTTTAACGAGTATTAAAAACGCGTTTGATACAAAAGTAGAACCCTGTAAATCCTGTAAACGCTAAAATTAAAATATTGCTTAGATGTACAAGTTGCAGTTGTTCATTGAAAAACATATTATGAGCTTAAAGGCATCTTAAGGATACCCCTAACCACATTTTTACGTACACGTATTGTAAATAGTACTGACTCGTAGTTTAATATGTTTTCGGTAATAAAATTTAGATTAGAAGTACCTTTATATTTTAAATTGGGTTTTTTAATTTTTCCTATTTTTCTATAAAAAAAACAAAAATTTTTCCATAACAAAATGCAATTTTAAATTTTTTGTTCGTTAAATTTTTTACTACTGTGCATTTTTTTTTGTGCCGACAGTGTTTTTTGACTTAAAAAATAGTGTTACAACTTAGAGCGGACACCCTGTTTATAACAAATACATTTTTTTAAGTACACATATCATAAACCAACTTTTAATTTATGTAGATAAAATTATATGATAGCATTTTTGTATGTTGCTTTAGTATTCAACAAAAACAGAAAGGGCCAAAATGCTGTTTTTTAGAATTTTTTACAATAAAAAATCTTTGTCTTACTAATTATGCAGTCTTATTGAAAAAATTATTTTACAAGGAAGCGTTAAACATCACCTAAAAATTTTAAAATCCATCCAAAATATAATAACTGAGTCACCGTATCAATATTTTTACGCAAAGAAAACTGTAACATTTTTTTTTATTAGATTAAATCACGAATCCAATTACAAACCCCTTTAAAATGTGCAAAAATATATTTATTTTCCCTTTAGAGGTCTAACAGAAATAAACCAGTATGAGAGCTTTTAATCAGTAACAAGAAATTGTTTAAAAAAATGTACTAATTGTAAGACAAGACACCTCACAAATTATAAAAGTGTTAAAGCGTTTATAAATTAAAAAATCACTTTAAATAGAATAACAAAGTCGTAAAATCATTTAATGCATACCAAATGCTTCGTGAAATAAAATTTTGAAGTATTATACAGCGATTGATTGTTTTTTATTGCCAATCTTCTAGTATTTAAATTCTGAATTTTTTAAAGGATTCGTATAGATTAAAAATATTATTACGTATAAATCTGTTTTTAGTCTCTAGTCTGCGCAACATTTAATATTCTCACTATCCGGGTCTCATTCTCAGGTTTTACTACCCCGTTTATGAAATCTTAACACACCTGAATTTTAACAGCGTATATTTTTAATTAAAAATTATGGTATTAAGTAAGATTTATAAACACGTTTATGAACGCATTTTTCAAAAAAAAAATTAAACTCTGAATTTAAGATTATTATGCCGTATTTATGTAAAACAATGACTATCTTTTGGCAAAAAAAATTGTGGGTACTCCTATGTAAAAAAAATTAAAATCGGAAAACTCGATAAGTTGCCTTTCTTTATTATTTTATTTAAACTTGCTACTTTATATCGAATACAGAATAAATATTATATTTTTATTATTATTATTTCTGTATGAGCAATGATGTAATATTTTCTTTTTTTCTGCACTGTACTAAATTTTCAAAAAAGTACATTAGCTGCTGCTATATATTGTTAAACTTCTGGGTGAATACAAAAATATTAGACTTTTTTTTGTCCGGATGGGCAAAAAGTCAATTCCGGCAAGTAAGAACATAATAAATAGTACCAAAAAATAAAATAAAATAAAATTGAATAGGAAATATTTCATATTCTGTGACGTGGACTTTCAAAAATTATTATATTAGGTTAAATTTTATTAATTTTGAAAAATTTAGAGATCTACAATTTTTTTCGGTTTTTTCCGTTTTTATCGTTTGTTACTTAAAGCTTATTTTTAGCGTCTATGTTATTCCCTAATTGTATTCCATCAGGAATAAACCCTGTCTTTCACTGATTATACATATAAGTTACAAAAGAATAGGGGTTATCAACCCGTTGGTATTTATTTATAAAAACACATGTTTTCAAGACTGTATTTTTTTTAAAAAAGGCGTAGTATTTATATGTTAAATTTATATATTTCACGTATGTATCTAAACTAAAAATTTGTTTTTATTAGCTAATAATCTTGTCTATTTTTAACGTACATGATATTTCCACACTGAAACTGTAAAAAAGATATAAAAATTGCCATACCAATCTTTTTGGTTATACAGGGTATTCACTTTAAGTTTTAACACATTTTTAGGTCAAAAAACACTTTCTGGACAAATAAAATACAATGTAAAGTTGTAGAAAATGTATAAACTGAAGCATTAGCCATTTTATATTGTTTGTTGGTTTATTTTACAGGTTCATTTATAGGAAAATGTGCAAAAAAAACGATTTAAAAAGAAACAGACATAACAATAAAAACATTAAGCAAAACTTCTGATACTAAGAATTGCTTTTTAATAATTAAGTCACATAAAATGTTTCTTGAGCTATTTTTTAGTGCGTTTTAAGCTCTTAAATGTATTTTTAATAGATAAATGCAGCGTGTACAGCTTATAAGAATATTTTTTGTATAGTTACCAGAGTTCAACTTCTATCACCAACTCATTATCAGTTCACGAATAATTTGCTGTTTAAACTATATGCGTAAATCCTGTATTTTGGGTATTTTTACGTTAGATTCATAATAAAACTGCTTGTTTTTTTTTTGTCAGTAGAAAAATTTCATTCAAAATATTATATAAAAAACAAAAAAAAAGAAAAATTTTTAATTCAAATTGGCTCATTATTTATTAAATTTTTTTTGTATATATGTTACCGTCCAAGCGCATAAACTTCGCCAAGCGCACTTGGCGGCGCCGAGTATCATATTACGAAAACTAATTAATATATTTGTGGCCGTTTATGACGTTTGGCGCCGCCAAGCGCACTTGGCGGATTTATGCGCTTAGACTGTATAATATATATTAACTTTGATGTTTTTTTACCCATATATAAAATTTTATGTATTATAATATATGCCTTCAAAATAAAAATATAAAAAAAACATTGAAAAAGTCTAATACTAATACCAGAAAACCGCGTATAAATGTATAAATGACAAAAAAGATGTATATACCTTATAAATTATTAAAATTGCTACAGGTATTCTAGTGTATTTACAAAATAGATTTTAGTTTCTAATAGATAAGCTACATACAGAATAGACATATATTATTATTAAAACTAAAACCTTACTATCGGAAGAATTTCAGACATATAGTTTTTACTTTTTTTTCTTTTACACATTCAATAATATAGAAAAACTTAACATAAAAAAACCCCAACCATAAACGTTGAACTTAGCATATATATATTGATTTGCATATATGCGCAAGACAATGATAAGTTACATGCCGTATGTTTACACGCAGATAAAAAACATGTAAAAATAAAAAACATGTTTTTAACCTAAAAACTAAAAACTCGTGAATTAAAGCCAGAGGCGGACATACAAATTTTGAAGCCCGCCGGCACTTTTTTGAAGGGAGCCTCTTTCACAAAAGTAAGTTTTATGCAAAAAAAAAGTGCTTCGATAAGGGCGACATTAAGATGTTTTTTTTCTTAATAAAAATCATATGTTTTGAGTTTTAAAACATCAGATAACATTATAAGAAGTATGCAAAGCATAAAAGCATCATTATTTGTATGGTATTTTTGCATCGACCTACGAAAATTTGTTATTAGCATTACAACAAGATAAAAACTTTGCAATTTTGTGACCATATCTTATTATGTTTAGTTTTTGTAAAAAATAAACTTTTGTTTTTTTACTTATTTTTGGCTAGGTATTAAACCTTTTTTGTATAAAAATTTTAATGCTTATTATCATATAGATATATAAATTATTATGTTAGTCTTAAAAAAGTTTAATATATATTATTCAGATTTAAATTCAAACAATATAATAACTATAAATGCCAGAAACTAAAAGTTTTTTTTATTTTTTCTTTACGGTCAAAAGCCAAGTTTGCATTACTATTGAAACTATTTAAACAAAATGCGTAAAAGATTTATGTTGGGCTGTGGGTATGCGGTCATAACCTTTTTTATATACTGTATTGGCTTTATTGTATTCTTCAGAAAAAAAATAACTTGTGCATGAAAATTATTTCTTTACACATCTGTTATTAGTAGAATTTGCTCAAATGACTGTATAGTTGCATTTTATACTTTTTACAGACTATTATACAATGTAAAAGCAATTATTTTGTACATAGTTTTATTACACCATTCATTTTCTACCAGACTCAAAAAAAACAATTTTCGCGCATTCAAAAACTTCGATACCACAGAGAAACTAAATTGTTCGTTTTTTGTTGTTTTTAATATAGTTTGTTGTTGATTGACTACAATCAGTTATTAGCATAAAAATTGTGTGAGTAGTGTAAATTACAAAATATTTATAACTATATGGATGATTAGAGGCTGAAAACATTGAAAATGAGTTTTTATATTTAAACAAAGCTAAAAATGTAATTTATGTATTTTGTTGCATTTAGGAATATATATAGTAAAAAATATATTTTTATTTACAAACTAGAATTGAAATGTGCGTATAAACAAAGTAAAAAAAGTTATAAAGAGATTTTTTTATAGAAAAATTGCAATGATTGCCTACGCGATTTTCAATGTTTTAATGGCCAAACTATAGATTAAAATTTGGTTTTTTTTATACGAATACTGTTGCCAAGTTAAATTGTTTGCGTACACATTTGTGTTATTTATGTGTTATTAAATGCCTTTTTTTGTTTTTTACGGATAAAAAATATGGCTCATTTTTTTGATAACCGTAGTAAAGTACACACACCAGTAAGTTATACCGCCAAATATCAAAAATGATAGTTAATAATAATATTTTAGTAACACATATGCAAATCAAAATTCAAGAAAAAAAAAGTTATGGATATCTTATAAATAAATATGCAAAACCACATTTTTTCATGCACATATTAACAAGGTTTCTTTTTGTAAATACGTTTGTAGAAATATTAATTTTTATAATTTTGGGGTTCCCCAAGTCAGAGCCCCAGGGGCACATGCCCCCAGTGCCTTTCGTTAGTCTGCCCCTGATTAAAGCAAACCTTTATGCGGAAAAAAATATTTTTTGTGGATTCTACAATACTTAATACAAACAAAAAATGGTTTGGAGTTTACAATTTAAAGTTCACGCTTTAAAGCAATATAAGCTCTTAAAGAAGGTATAAAAGCCGTAAATATAATTAAATGCATTATAAAAATATCAAATCTTTTTAGTGGGATAAAAAATGTATTTTACCTTATATATGACTATGTATATATATAAAATTTTAGTTCTGACAGAAAACGCGGCTTTCAGCATGAATGCATCGGTAAATTAATTTTTTGTATCTATCATAATTTTTTTTAAGCCGAAATCAGTTTACTAAAACTTACTTTGCTGTAAATTGCAGTAAATTAAAAAGAGAAATTACCTGCTGCGCGATTCTTATAGAAGAAAAAAGTTTTAATTACAAAAATTGTAGGAAAGCACAAAAAGTATTTTCTTACGCATAAAAATAGCGGAAGTCTTTTATAAATACTTTTTTGTTGTCAAAAATACAATTAATACCGATTTTTTACTACAAAACAAAAACCAGAAGTGGCAAACGGGTAAATTATAACAAAACACTGTTGAAATTTTGCTTTACGGTTATTTTATATGTTTTTGCTACCTCAGAGATTTGCATTGGGTAACTTATTCTCTTTCTTTGTAGATAATTCTTGACTATTACAAACAAATTGTATATATTTAAATGCTTATTCGTCATAATAAAACTTTAAATACGGGGTTTTGGCATTTTATAATAATATATACTCTGTTGTCAAAAATGTTATATGTTTTACGGCAAAAAAAGAGTACCAATTGTATTTTATACAAAAAGGGTTTAAAGAGTATCCCTATCATACTCGTCGATTTTACAACCATTATCGTCATTTTTGCATGCAAATTTGACGTAAAGCAATCGACCTCGATCACTTGCATATATGCTCGAAATGTTGCAACCAATTTCGACGCAGTGCAATCGACCTCAGCGGTGTTGCAATCAACTTCGACGTTACGCAAATAAACTCGTCCCGTCATGGCCATACGCGTCCAGAGTTAAATTCAAAGTCACCATTTGCATTCAACTTTGACAAGATTGCACCCAATCTCGACAATTTCATTTTTTTGTTTCCTATTAAATATTAAATATATCATTATTTTTAATCTAAATATTAAACTATATTTGACAAAAAAAGGCTGATAATAAAAAAAGTTTTTCTTTTTTTTTTTGCTCCAAATGTTATGAAAAAAGTAGAACTACCAAATTTAGCCGTATATAGTATCGGTTACAATGGGAAAACAAAATATAATAAAAAAAAGTATTATGTTTTTTTCATTCGCAGCAATTAAAAGCAAAATCTTATATGATTATAATCCATTTTTATATATTCCGATATGGATTAATATTTTGGCTTAAAAAATAAAGATTTAATTAATAACAAATACAATACAAAAAGTATAATTGCAGAGACTGGTTGCGATCTCGGAGAAGTTGAATGCAAAATGTATACTTTGTATCTTCACTGACAAGTTTTGTTGAAACACCGACGATTTTGGTTGCGTACTGTCGAAGTTGATTGCAACACCGACGAGGTCAATTGCACTGCGTCGAAATTGGTTAATACATGTCAAGCATGTTCGTGAACGGTCGAGATTTATTTTATTTACGTCGACTTTAGATGCAAACATGTCTATAAGTAATGCAACTCTGATGAGTATGATAGGAACCCCTATAATATAATAAGCCCAAAAATAATCTACACGATTTTAATCTTGCACAAAATTATTCAAATATGCATGCTTTTGTTATGACTTTATACTTTTAGAAATTGTTGCTTCTAATCGTCTTTCAATATGTATGCAATTTTTAAAAAAGGATATTGTAAATTATCAAGTCGGCTGGCGAGTCGTTCGGTTTGCGTTCACTATTGCGTGTTATGTGCAATTTAAATGGTTTAAATTTTTAAAGCGAATTTCGATTTAAATTTGGCGTATGTAAAAACGAAATAGTGGGGGTAGTTTTTATGCAAATGAAAATAATAAATCTACGGGTACGTCACCTTTGATAAAGTACTAAAATGGTCACATCGTTGCCTCGGTCATTTTTTACATGCTTATAAAACGCGAACATAAAATTAAAACTTATCTTAGTGAATCTTGAACGATAATTTAAACTTTAATTTACTTTATTTAAGCTCAGCTTTTTTTATCATCAATCTAGTCGATGTAAAATGTACCGATATGTTATTGTTAGCTGACTTTTTTTATTCAATCGATTTTTTTTAATCGCTTATGTTACATATTCCACTTTAACTCAAAAATAGGAAAAACTTAAAGAATAAAATACTTTGACAGTATTTTTTCTTTTATTTAGGGCGTTTCACGTATATATAACTACCAAAATTTATTTCTATATACTAATAAATTATATATATAATGGTACAAGCCTAATGAAACTTAATTTTTTGTAATATACAATAAAATGCACTTGTAAAAAATAAACGCATAAGAAATACTATTTTCAAAAAGCCATAATTGTAGACAACAGAAACCTTATCTACAATAAATTTATGTTTTGACATTTTAAAATATATCTCAAGTAGATCCGGGACGTGATAGTTCAAAACATTGCTCTTGCAGAGAAGACTTTGATTTTTAAGCCTACAAAATGTAAGTCTTTTACAAAAAACCTTTATACTTTTTTCTCATAAAAAAAGTAAATAACGTAATTACTTTGCAAATTAAAAATTAGATTTCATGTATTTAATACGATATAAGCGCTTACACACATTCTTTTTCAAGCATGGATATCATATTTTAAGTATCTTATCCTAATAGTTCGAAAAGAATTTTTATACTTAGCGTTTTAAAAACTAAATTATGGTAAGATCACTACCATCAAGATATGAAATTACCTAATGGTTAATTCGTTAAAAAATTTGAAACAATTTGTTGACATATACGGATATAGGGCAATAAATGTCTTTTCTACACACATTCTCAAATTACTACTAAAGAATCTTCGATAGAGTTTAGCTACCTAGAAATTCTGTTTTGTTATTATAGAGCCTGACAAAAGTAACTCAAGCATAATAAGAATTATGTAAAAACACGTAAAAAAAGTATTGGAATACTTTATTCCAATTTAATATGTGTTTATCTAAAACATGACAAAAAAAGGGTTCTAAAGCAACACAAAAGCAACGTTCGTAATATTATTTTGCATAAAAAATGGTAAAAATACAGACCAATGTAAGTGCCTTTTTGCGATAAAAAACACATTTAATTTATATTTTGGATACATGCAAAAGTTTTGTTTACGTGTAAAAATTAAAAAAATTTAAAAAATTTAAATAAAGTACCTAACATCTAACATCTAATATATACAATGTAAACATTACTTTATTTATATAATAAATTGTTTTTCATGCACCTATAAACAATTGAAAAAGTATAAATACATGTCAAAGAATATGTGTAGAATTTATAAAAATTTCGCTGTAGATTTAGATATAACATGTAAAATAATACAAACAAAAAGTGCTTGGCTGCGTATTGAACCGGCAGATGTCTGTTTATGTATTCCAAATACTTTTTACCACTGTTTATTTAGTTACATTTCGTGAATTGAAATTTTGCATTAAAGTATTTAACACGTTTATTGTACAACTTAAAAAGTTATACTAATAAAAGCCAACAACTTGTACAAATGTCTACAAAAAAGGGTTTGCGACTTGTTTTAATATTCAAGCAAGTGGTTTAGTTATCAGTAAATAGTATATTTTATTAAAAAAATTAGTGAAATACGAAAAATTACATAATGAAATTGCATTACAGCAAAAAAAAATCTTTAGTTTTGTTAATATTTAAAAAATTGTTTATAGTGGATTTATGAAAGAACTCCAAATTTTTTTTTGTAAAAATCCTTTTAAAATATGTAAATATCTAAATGCTAAAATACTTCTAAAAAATGTATATAGACATGAAATAGACATATGAATGCAAAAAACCTGTTTAAAAACTTTTTATTACTTGTGCAGCTCTTATAAAAAGAAAAAATTGTTTATAAGTGCTATCACGATACCAGAGTTACCAGGATTTGTTCTCACGGCGCAGATTTTGCGTAAAATGCAAATCAAGAATAAGTTCTTTGACAAATTATTCTTCAATAAAAAATTAAATATTTTTTTTTGTCTAAATATTTTACGCGGGAAAAACGAAGAGTGGCTGGAGCAGTATTTTGCATCATAAAATAAGACCTTTTAGTCGATGCCAAAATTTTTTACCGTAGTAAAGCAAACTTCTTTCCCTGGCCTCTGGATACGCTTGTGGTTCACAACAATTACATTTCTAATTTGCACTTCTACTTAAAGGTGAGTAAATACATTTTTTTATGCCCATGGGAAAAGTTTTGTTTAAATTTATAACATTCTTATGAGCGACAAAAACCAAAACTGCCATAAAATAACCAGAAATATTATTTTTATATTATGGCGATTTTGCAGTCAGTATATACCCGCAGTATAAGAAATTTTTTAAAAATAACCCTTATTTTTTATGTTTTATATCTATTTTAGACATTCAACTTTACATGTAAAAAAAAAATGTATATTTAAGCAAAAAAAATCGTATTTGCAGCAAACTAAATTTTTTATACTGGAATCACAGACCATAGTATGTATTGTTGCACTTGATTGCCTTTAGGCCATTTCAAAGACAGCATAGTTAGTCTTTTTCTATCAAATTGTCTGTATAATGCGGTTTTTTATAGTAAAAAATGCAGTTTTAATACGCTTTATAAAAATTAAACATAATGATTTTGTACTTTTTTCAGTCAAAAAGCAACGAAAAACAACTTTTTAGTGTAAAAATATTTTTTTAAACAGTAGACCATCATGCTAGTATCTATTTTTTGCATATATACCTTCTTATTGTTGTTTACATAAAAAGACAAAGTAATTAAGATATCATAGTAACCCTTTTTATAAGTATAAAATAAACTTGGTAAATGTTTTTATGCTTATATTGTGTTTTTTTTTGCTTTTTTATAACTCAAAAAACGAACAAAACAAAATTTAATATAAAAATTGTTTACGCCTATTCTTTTTTTTGCACTAAAAATGCTTTTTTTTATTATCTTTATACCCTTTTTTTATTTTGATTTATATTGGGTCAAGCCTTGCGAATCGTAAAAATCCCATATTTAAAGTTTTTTTATTACCAAACCTATCATAAAGAATTCCCAAAATTTTTACAAAATTTAATTATTTAATATATTTTGTTAAATATTTATTATTGTAAATATTATTGATGGCTCTTTTTATTGCAGCTAGTAAAAATCGCAAAAATATAGAAACTGTTTGATGGGGTATATAATTTTACACCCGATTTATGTAAAAAAATAACAGCTGCACAAAACAATAACATGTATTTCGCTTAAAAATCTTTAATTGATTGCATATTTAAGCTTGCAACTTGTCCGCATCAGACAGAAGTAAATGTAAAAAACATGTGATTTCTCTAAAATCTTCGATCAAAATTATATTTATAAACCAAAGATGACCATATAGAAAAAATATGTTTTATTGCTGATTAAATAAGTTAGAAACTTCCTAAAAAAATATTATTGATGATTTTAGCTTTTTTCTTTTTTTGATCGTATTTTATTGCGAGGTTTAATCTTTACATGTAAAAAAAATACCAGCAAGCATTTTTGAACGTAAAAAATCTGCAATAATATATAACTTATATGGATAAACAGCATAATAAACACAATACTTAAAAAATACTAAGAAATAAGTTTTAGTATAAAGAAATGTTGTAAATCTACGTAATAAAAATTTTTTTAACAGTTGATTATTTTTACAAAAACATTTTATATAACTCGAGAAAATATTTATAATAAAAGTTATGTATTAATAAATTAATTGTATCTAGTGCAAAAATATTTATTGCTGTAATAAGATAATATAGAAAGTCGGCTTGATCCGTCTAGGCTTATTTTTTGGACACATTTCTCCGTATTCTTATTGTTATCTTGATGATTTTTCATAGAAAATATCTATAATTTTAGTTGCTGGATTAAATTGATACTTGACAACAATGTGTGTTAGTTTTATACGTAGTTGAAATTTTTTTATACACATTATCAGGCTTTACAATTTCTTTGCAATTACTGCAATTATTTATCTTAATCATAGATAGACCAAAAATTTGTTTCATAAAGCTACATTTAACTACCAATTTGTATATTTTCTATAAAAAAAACGTGAAAACACAACCTAAGAGCCGTGTTGGTATTCGATAAATAACCTACTAATAGAAATTTGTCTAAAAACGGGCAAATTCATTTTTGTGTAATATACTTGCCTAAAAATAACTTTATTGATGGCTTAAATACCTTTTAATGCCTGGAATACGATTTCTTAACAAAACTGTGTATCTACTGTGACCAAATTGCTAAAAATGCACCACAAGAGCAGGCTAATTTATTGGGAACAGCTTTAGTCACTAATATTATACAAAAATTTACGCAAATAGCGTGCATAATTTTTTTTTTAATTTTTAAATAAATATATTTTGTTGTAGTAATTTGCATAAATAGTTTTCGATTTTTAAAATTTTTTATTACTATATAAAAAAACAAGGTTTAAGAGAATGAAGCACCACTTTGTTTCTTTACAAGATACAAAACAGCAATATAAAAATTTTTTACGTTCTTTCAGAAAAAATATCTATTTTTGTCCGGAACTGATAACTTTTTGCCCCGGTCCTGATCTTAAATACTGCAAATGAAAGATATCACTTATGGCGATTTTGTATTATAAAAAAATCCATTGCAATGATTTGTTTTTATTGGTCATGAAAATATAGAATGTGTATTTTTAGGTCATTTATATGTACCATGTGTATTTAAGCGATACCTATATGCGCGATGTGCATTTTTGTATGGAAAATTTGGTTAAATTCGCATATTTTTCATATTCAAATATGTGGTGTAATTTTTTTGCATGTAAAATGAGCATTTAAGTCTAAAGTACCGTCTCTTTTCATACATTAAATCACAAAAAAGCAAAATTTATATGGTATTTAGGTTAAGCTTATTAGTAAATGTATATTAAAATGCAAAAAAAAATAAGGTCAGTTTTTAACATTGACTGTCATATTTTGTGTAGTTTAATACAAAGAAAATTGCTCATCTGTAAATTTGTGGAAAAAAAATACAAAAATAAAGAAGTTTTTAATTTAATATCGTAAGCCCTACAATTTGAAAACATCATTGCCCTTTCAATTGTTTTAATGGTTTATACAATTAATAATTACAAATAATAAGCTTGTTTAAATCAATTTGTGATTCTTGATAATAGAACACCTTTTTTTGTTTTTTATTGTTTTTAGCAAAAATTTTTTATATATTTTCAACTTAGCGTGCTATTACACTCCTTTTTTTCTTTTTTATTTCTATATTTCGAATTTGGTTTGATTTTTACAAGATCATATATAGACACTGAAAAAACAAAGAAGATGAAAAATTGTTATTTTTAAAACATGTAACGAGCCTCTTTTGTTTTGGACCACTTTTCTGTTTGTAAAATCTCTATGTGCTTCATATTAATCTTTACTACAATAAGTATAAGTTGCGGCGTTATGAAATTTGGGTTTTAGTACTACAACTTAAAATATTTGTTTAAATCATATTTAATTAACAACAATTATAGAATTATGTATTAAAAATAAGTTTGATATAAGACCAATCACATCAGCATCTTTTTTTTTCGGATGCTTTGTTTCGAAAAATTTCAGGGCGAAGAGTTTGCTATTTTGTATATCGGGATATTTCCAAAATAATTACAATAAGTAAAATTAAAGCTCTCTATAAATTTTTGTAATATATAAGTACAAAATTAATAATCCTTAATTGCTGTTTATAATAAAATAATCGGGCAATAATATATATGTTTATCAATATTTTTTGGCGAGAACTTTTATGTTATTTGTATTTTAAATTACATCATCAATTAAAAAATATCACTTTAATAGATGCATGTCAGATGCTATTATGTAAAAGTATTTAAAATACCTCGCATCATTTTCTTATATTCAGCATGGCATCTTCTGTATATTATTTTTTATGTTTAAGGGCATATCTGTTTGACCAATAAACTGTTTTTTTGGCATAAACTGTTTTTTGCAAAATAAACAGTTTTTAGTAAACGCATCTGTGTAAACAAAAAACTGTTTATCTATGCAGAAACTATTTTTGCATATAAAGATGTTTTTTTATTTGTGCCCCAACTTTAAAGGGCATTAGAAAAACATGTACCGACATGTTTTTTACTTAAGTTTATATAAAGTGTAAAAAAAGCTATGAATATGCAAATAAGCACGGATTGTCTTAAAACCTTTTAAATGGCACAAAAATTTGTTTTTAGGTATAAATTTTGTAAATACCATATATATAACCTAATTTGACATTTTTTACATTTTTTATTTTAGTGTTTTTAAAAAAACTGTTTTAAATATTTTTGCAATAAATAGTTGTTTTCAGCCTCGTTTTTGTCTAAAACCTGTTTTTATGCATAACTTGTTTTAAAAAAAACAGTTGAACAGATTCACCCTAAGATTCTTCATATTTTAACCTGCCTATTATATAACTTCTAAAATATAGTACAATAAAAAAACAATGGTATTGCTAGCTTCCAGATCTTTATACTTTCCAGATCGGAATTTGTTTTAATGGTATGTTTGGGCATTAAATGCGTTGATTAAACAATAATAATTCAAAATGGCGAAATTTAAATGCTTGAAAAAAATAGATTTTATACCTCATTGAAATGCTTATTTGTATTAATACCTGATCATAACCTTGGTATAACATGAATAATAATTGCATTTTGGTGTTCCAGAATCAGGTAATACTAAAATATGAAAGTATAGCCAAAGCGATCAGTACAATCGAAAGTGACCAAATATTGATGGCTGTCTATTAATTGTTTTTATCAGGTTTGCACATCAAAATGATATTTTTATGCCACTATAAAAAAATTTTATGTAACCAAATAAACTTCTTATGCGATTATAATAAACTTTTTTGGCAATCGACTGAAACTTTTTTTTTGCAATCAATATAAACTTTTGGAGCTGTCATGAAATTTTCATGCAAACGAAAAAAAAATTTATATATATATTAGAAAAAATAAACAATTTGTTTTCTATATTATTATTCTTTTACTATATATTTATTCTCGCATTTAATACACAAAGCAAAAGAAATATAATGTGCAATCTGGGTTTAAAGAGGGCTTTACTAAATTCATCTACTTTTAAAATTCCGAATACCGGATTGAGCTTTCTGTTAATTTTGCCGAATGTTCGAAAGATTTTTAATTGTAAAAAAAGGCCTTTTAAAAAAAATTAGCGAAAAGAATTATTTCCGATTAAAAAAAAACCGCAAAAGATTGAATTATCCTGTATTGTAAAATATAAGTTATAATTATAGTATTTTTTTCTATTACTAAAAGGCAATAGAATTTTACTACCTCGTGTATACGCCATCGAAAAATTGAAAATACTGAGGTGTAATCGCAATAACGTGCCAATTAAATATATACCATAAAATATATATCGATTTGTACCCCAAGCATTTAAATCATGAAAAATACGCATAAAATAATAAAAGATTATCATTCTATAAAACTTTTTGCTATTACATAAGTAGGTTTGAAATTGAATATGTTTTCTAAGGTTTTCACATTTTTTTAAAAAAGTGCAACTTTTTAAAAGAGTAGTTTTGAATAAACGTATGGATTTTTTTATATATTTTACAACTTATTTAAATTGGTATGATAAATAGACTTTCTCTATTAAGTTTTTGATGGAAAAAATATTGCAAACATAAGTTCCATATGATTATTTCTTTTTCTTAAAATAATTCACAGTCATATTCATCTTTCAAAAAATTGATAAATTACAAATATTATCTACTGCAACATATCAATGTTAAACAATCCTTATAATACAACTTTATTGTTTGCCAACTTGCGAAATACTTTTACTTGTAGAAAATTCTTTAAGCCACTGTAATTCTGTATACTTTTACGCAATAAAAAATTTTAAGCTTGTTATGTTTTAAAAGAAATCCAATTTAGCTGTATTTTTTAGTTCTTTTATTTATCAATAAAAGTATAAAAATCTTACAAAATAGAAATGACATTTAGTATTGTAAAACATCGATAAACTAATCCAGCGGAAATAAATGTATGATTTAAAGTTAAATACAAAATAAACATATTTTACTTTCATCAGTTGTTGCAAAATTATGCACAGAAAATAATGAGTTTGTAAATGACTGTTGTAAAATAGTATGTTCAACGCACAAAAAAAACTTTATCTACGAAAAAAAGAACATATTAAAATGTAAACAGTGTTTAATAAGTTTTGTTTTTATTAAAATCATAGAACCATACCGATAGTTTTTTTTCTATACCATGTTATATGAGATATATATTGATATAATTTGTCATATACTTTAGTATATAAAGCATTTTTTGACGGTGTTTACTTTTTTAGTTAAAAAAAACAACCGTTTTAACATAAAATTAAAGGGCAATTGTATGGTACATCTGCAAATCTAATGAAAGTTATAGAAAGAATTTACAAATATACCATTTAGTATAGTATAGTATACAACGCAGAATAGTAAACTGGGCATATATGGAGCAAGAGAACTAAAAAATGAGTATTTTTAACACAAAAATGAAATAAAAGGATATACGAACCAGTTAAAACCTTTTTGCTCATTTTTCTGCAATACACTGTACTTTTAAAGATTCATATGGGTATACTGAACACTGTAAGGAACGATAATCTACAGAATCTATATTCAATTTAACCAATGACATTAGTTTAACATGAAGTTATCCCGAATAGTTACATAAGTAACAGATTAAGAGATCTTCTAAGAAAAAGTATATTTTTTATATAGTTTGTCTATCAAGAAATAAAAATATATGATTTCTTGTATATTTAGCCTTTTATGTTAAAATAACGATTTACTAATACGACTTTCACGTGGCCAGATAAGCGTCTCCGAACCAATGATGCGCCATATCAATATATGAGTATATAATATATGGCATATATGGAGGGTATATTTTCATTATGTTACTATATTTTATATTTTTTTAAACTCTTCAAAAATTATAAATAGTAATTTTAAATGATAAAGGTCTTTTACACCACATTGATTGCAAAATTGTATGTGTATGGAGAATTTAAAACAAAAGAAAGACAAAAAACAATTAAAATGACGGAAATCTGATTTAAGTAACGTAACCGGCAAAAAATAACTTTATATATGTAGCTAAACAATATATGTTGTATATAAATATATGGTTTTTGTATTTAAAACTGCTTCGATTGTTTTTTTTTTGCATTGTATTTTTAAAAGCACGTTTAGTAGCGTTTTTTTGCATAATTTTTAGTTAAAAACGAACTCGTAAAAGCTTTTAATACCGCTATACTTAAATATATGTGTTAAGCTGTTACTGAATGTCCTTATGTAATTTTTTTCTTATATGCTACAGTAGTTTTTTTAGACGCGAGTCGACATAGCTATTTTATGTGATGCTGCAAAAAATAAAAATAAATAATACTTAATTTATGAAGATATGTTGAAATTGCTATAATATTGTCAAAAATAACAATATTTTTTTACTACCAGCTATTAAGCAGTAAATTATTTCATTGGTTTGCATTAAGCATAAAAAATGCCTGTTGTCGTTTATAAACATGTAATACTATTTTTTATACTAAATATTGTTTTTATTGCAGAAAATATTTAAAATTAAACTTGTCTTTTTTTATATGTGCATGTATTAAAGCTTCTTTGTATAAATTAACCTTCTTTGTTATTGACAAATTTACACATCTATTCCATAAATTTTCTATTCTAGAAATTATTGAATGTTTATAAAACAGATATACTTAAGCATTTAAAGCTTCATAATTTATTCAGTGTCTAATTAAAACAAACAAATCTTTAAACTAATCGAAAAAGAGCTGCTATATTTATGTATCTATTCATGTATTTGAATTGTTTTATTAAAGAGCGATTTGTAAGAACCATCTTGATATACATGTAAAGATACAATTTAATTATGTTCTAAACAATTTTTAAAGCTAAAAACAAGCTGCCGTTTCAAACTACTATAAAAATATAATATCAAAAAAAAATGAACAAAATGATTTATGAAGATAGACTTTTTTTGGAAATAAATAAAAATATATATTGGTCAATAATTTCTAGAAGTTAAGTAAATTTTAAAGTTTTTTTGCTTATGTAAATCTGTTTAATAAGAAATATGTCTACTATAGGTTTAAAATACAAGCATAAACTTTATGCATTTACGAATCGTTCATTTATCTTTTGTAGGTCTAAATTTATCTTTTATATGTCAGTGAACTATTTTAAAACATAATTAACCTTCGTACTACGTGAAAAAAAGATCTTTTTTTTCGAGTAAAATATGAACAAAATCTCTTTTTGAGCCGATTTAAGCTTAAATAATCCCAAAAAAAAGACGCCATATATATCCATAATGTAAGGAAACAAATTTAGGCTTTTCATGATATAGCCATACCATATTCGGAGACCCTTAGCCGGATGAGACATATGATGTATTCGGTGCGTCCTAGCTTAAAATAAAAGTTGGTAAAGAATAAAGAAACATTCTATATAAAATAACAAAAATCGGAAGTGTAAAATCAAAAATCAAAAATATTCTATGTTCGTATAATGAAAGGTAAAAAAATATATATTTTTTAGCATAAAAGGCGATGATAAGACATAATGAGAAAGGCCACTGTTTTTTATAACTTTTTTTATATAGTTTTTTTTAAAATATGTTTTTCGAGCCGTGTCTTTTTTTTATTTTGCAAATGGTGTGTGAATAACTCATTTTTTTACACCATAAGTATTTTGAGCACATTTTATATTTATATCCGATTTTGTTCACGCATTTATGGAGCCAAGAATATTAGTAAAAAAAATAATAATATATAAAAGCAATTTCTTTATTTTTTTATCATATGTTTTAAAAAAAAATTTGCATGAAAAGTTTTTATTGATTACCAAAAATATACTTTGATAGCCAAAAAAGTTCAATTTGATTGCATAAAAAATTCATTTAGGCTGTAAAAAAAGTTTATATTGCTACCATAAAAAGACCAATTTGACTTCAAACCCCGGTAGCCATAATTATAATCATTTTATAGGACATTATATTTAAAAGCATAAAACATAAACCTTAAATCCCATGCGTCTTAATTAGCTTTTGATTTGTTTACAATGACTTAAATACAAATATTATTTGCATATTATAAATGTTACGTTAAGAGAAAACTTAGAGCATTCGAAAAAATAAACATCACCTGATTGTGAAGAATATATTGTTTTTAACTTATTGGTTTTTTCTTATATGTATACATACGGGTCTATAGAGTAACTTGTCCTGACATGAAAATTTAAAAGAACCTGTTTTTAAGCTTATCTCAACAAAAGATATTTTTATGGAGTGGGTTCTTAATGAATCGGATTTTGCAGAAAAAAAGACACGGCCTTAAGTTGCTTCACAATTCGGAATAAAACCCTCATATAGCAAATCAATGATCTTCTTCAATTTGCGCTACATATGTAATAGGATCTGACTTTTAATATTGTTAAATAAACTTGAGAGATATGCGCTAGCATGGTCTTATTTTACAATTCTGCCTCCATTTTTAGATATACAAAGAATATAAGAACCCAAATTGTGATACAAATCATAATATCATGACAGCTGTATATACAATTTAAGTTTAAATATAGATCTCGGTCTTGCATCTCTGCATAATGTTTACTTAAGCCACAAGATAAAGTATATCTTGTAGCAATAGTCCTTCTAGAATTTTTATAAAGTTGTTTTACAATATATAGATGTTTTTCGTGTAAAATGCTGTTTTATGTGATGCGATATATTATACTGCATATTATTCTAAAAACTTTTAAAAAAGTTTATTGTTTCTAAAAAAGCTTTATTTTTCTAATTTGATGCATGTAGATATCAATATCTAAAAAATAGTTATAACTGTAAAACTTAACAAGTCTTACTAATAAGGGGAGAAATGTGGAAATTTATTACGCCCAGCCCTACACATAGCACTTTTTTAGTACACATTTAATCAAAACTAATAAAAAAGTATTTTTCAGTTGTAATTGTTTTTATCAATTAGATTCTCAATCCAAAAATCAACTAAAATTTGCGAAAAATGTAATTAGCATATTTTAATCTAAAAATTAGGGGTTTAAGAATTTGTGAACAGTTAATAAGGTTTATCTATGGGGAAAAGGCAACTTTGCGCAGAATACCATGTTCTAAACACTTTATTTATTGTTTTCTGTTCTCATACGCCTTATATATTTTTTTGATCTGTTGGCTTCTCTTAACTCAAATAACTGATTCTCATTTTCTTTGTCACACTCTTCCATATTAAAGTAATCTTCATCGGTCAAATATGTTAAACACTTCCCCCTATTTTTTAGCAGAATCACGTTACCTTCTAGATTTTGAATACACATTTCCCAAAGTTGGTTCGCGCTACCCTGAAATGGGTATTTAATTAATTTTGTTACTGAGCCTTCTATATCAAACACATCATTCGTGTCAATAAATTTAATAACATGAAGTCCAGGGGTACTTTCATGTGTTTCTATTTCAAATACTTCTGCCGAAGGATAATCACCATAATAGGGAACATTGTCGCTATTTACTGTAATATACGATTCCTGTTCATGTTGCTTTATGTGGAAGCTGGTCGCTCCAATTGATATTAGTAGATATAGCATGGGTCTACTCTATCCCATGTTTATTAATTACATATGAAACATTATAAATACGATATATACATGAATAAAATGTGAAGTATTTTATATGATTGGATTTCGCAATAAACGAATATTTTTTTTAAGTTTTATTTTTTGTTTCATATTTTATTGTTAAATAGATTTTTGCGTAATCAAAAGAAACTATAATTTAAGCAATAACAACTTTTAATGCAACCGACTTTTAATTATTTATATCATTAATTAAAGCTTTTTTTACCAACAATAAAATTATTTTTAGACAAACAAGATAACAAATGTAATAGTTATGATACAGCTCTTAAAATAAAAGTTTGGTAAAATGGTAGAGTGGTACAATATTGAGTTTTTAAAAATGTGTAAAAAATCTTCTTTCCTTGCGAAAAATATATTAAAGTAATTTTTTTGATTATTTTGTGTAACATTAAAGTAAATAAGAATTAAAGAGAAATGTGCACATAATTAGTAGGTTTCCAGTAGGGTTTATACTTACCCGGGTAGTCGGGTACCCGGATTTTTTTTCAAGTGGTCAAAAAAAAATACCTGGGTACCCAAAATACCCGGGTAATCCCATCATAGGAACTTGTGGTTTTTTATGTATTTATACCTTGCAAAACAATGCCTAAAATTCGACTTTTGTAAAAAAGCGTATTTTTTACAAGCATCTTAGTGTCGAATAAATGTTATAGTCCTTTCTATAACTGTTTCTTTTTTTAAACTTTGTTATGTAAAAAGAAGCATGCAATATATAAATTGTGTTTGCGTTATGGTTGCTCACTCAATCTTAGTTAAATGCAAAAATAATTATAACAAATTTCCTGCATCATTGTTGAAAAAAAATTATTTTCTTGACATATACACATATCTGATTTATAATACCTAATTGATTATATGACGACTTTATGATGTTAGCAAACCAGAAATTATTTTTATTTAGTTTTAAACTTTAAATGGGTGAATCAAGCCCTTCTTATTGTCACAAAATCGCCAAAAAAATAAAATAGAGCGATACAAAAACAAGTAATTTATATTATAAATTTAGTAAGTAATTAAAACTTCCATGTTATTTTTAGTTGTAAATGGTTTCGGGTTTCAAATAAAATACACAAATTTATGCAATATAAACTACCACAAGTTTACTTATAACTATATAAGACGCATGGTTACATCTTTAAGTCGCAAAACATAATTAACGATGAATTCTATGCTTTAACCGTGTTAATAGACATAATCAATACTTTTAAATATGCCAAGTATACTGTTTTTGAGCACATTTATCATATAAATAAGGTACATTGCAAAAGAAATAACAAGTATTCGCTTGTATAGTTACTGAAACACTAGATTAAAACAAAACCTTTTATTATATTTCCATTTTTGACGCTAAATATGTAAAAAAATTACAATTACAATTTTGTAAAAAAGTTTATTAAATATAAACAATGTATTTCTTTTAATGCATATTTATTGTTGATTTTGGTTTGACTTATTACCATTTTCAAAAAAAAAGCTTTAGATAAGAAATACTATAAATGTATGAAAATGTAATTTTGACTTTTTGTGTTTAGCGCAGATATTATTTTATGAAGTTCCTGCACAGTGAATAAAACTTTAAATAGATGTCAACAAAGTAATCTATATTTAAAAAATATAACAATAGTTATTTCTTGTTTATTTACCTTACGAAATAATCAATTTCAAAGGTGATACCTGAGAACAGAATAAACAGAGTTGGCAGTGTACCGTACCAGTCTTTACCGTACCACAAATTTTTAAGCGTTTAAACCGTTACCATACCAAATATTTTTTCGAAGAAAATGTACCGTACCAAGAACCGTACCAGATAACGGTACAGGTAAAATTTTTTTTAACGTGCATTTTTTTTGTGTTCTTTATTAAGGGGATGTTCCATTTCATTTTACTTTCGGGATTCCTTAAAAAAAAACAATATTGCTGAATAAAACACGTGTTTCATAAAGAAAATTCCCTAAGAAAAAGAGCACTGTAAAAGTGAGGTTTCCTCCCTTAGAAAGCTCCCTAAGGTAGGAATTTCCCTAAAGTAAGAATGTTACCAAAAACACAGATTACGCATAAAGAAACAATATAAAAAATATAAAAAACAACTAAATCAATCCTTTGACATGCGAAATACACAAAATTTTTGTTAAGCATTTTTACAAAAAAAAAGCACATTTATTGTTAATTGATGGTAAGATTTTTTTTCTCGCAAACATTTTTCTTACATAACCATAAAAAACAGCATAAAGCAAAATTAGGCACTACCCTTACGTAATAAATAAGGTAACAGGGATACGAAGAACAAATTTATATAAATCAGAATATTTAAACGTTTTTTCTATATAATAAATTATTCCTATACTTTAAAGAACAAAAATTCCGTTCAAGTGGAGCGTTCTAAGGGGTGGAATAAGAAAATGCCATAATACAACCAACCTGGTTTATACGCTTCATTTTTATATATTAAAAACCCTTTTTTTGTTTTTTTACGTGAGTTAGGCTTATTATGTATATGTGTACAATGGCTACGAAAAAGACACAAAAAATGCTTTTTAAGGGACGCAGAGACACAAAAAAAAGATTTTTACGAACAAAACCAACTTAATTGCTTGTATAAATGACACATACACTCTTACATCTGCAACCAATAGTGTCGTTACTGGTTTTAACAAAACATTAAAAATTTTTTTTTATTGTAAAAAAAACCGGTACCTGGTAACCAGCGGTGATATCCAGGGAGGTCAGGGGGGGTCGTGGCCCCCCCTCCCTCCGGCAACAAAAAGTTTTAATAAATAGGGGGTCCGACCCCCCCCACTCGTTTTCACAAAAAAAAGCCACGAAAAAAAATTATATATGTAAAAACAGTAAGTTACTATTTAATACATAAAAAGTATATATTATTAAATAAGGT
>JAQFYM010000792.1:0-48947 GCA_034694785.1 Agrenia bidenticulata | reverse complement strand
AAAAAAGTACGTAGAAATCCCAATATATCTCTAAAGACTCATTCGATAAACTATTTTAAAAGAAAATCTCACGTTAATAATTTTTTTGTATGTCGGTAGCAGTACAAGCAAAACATATTAGCACTTGAAGTAGAAATAAGCTCGTTAGTTTTTTAGTGTGCATATACTATTTTTTAGAAATAAAAGAGTTTTTCAATGTGTAGTTTGCTACATTTTACAGTTTAAATGTCCGCTAACTTATTTAAAAATTTTGTTTAGGATTTTGTTGTAAACAAAACACCAAACCTTAAATACAACCCGACAGCTATAAAAATACAAAAAAATGCCCTAAGGTAGTTTAGTTACCATTTTAAAAAAATATTATGTTGCCTTTTTATTTTGAAAGATTATACATGTAAAACTTACATTACATTGCAAATATCGAATAGAAAATAGAATATATATACGTTTATGAACGATTTAAAGCATTATTAAATGCATACTTTTGCGTTGTATCGTTTTAATCTTGAGCCGCAACCTAATTGCAGACATACATATAACGTTTATTATGTGTGTAATTTTGGTCTACATCTATAAACAGGCTTGGTTTTTTAGTTTTTACATGATAGTATGTTTTTTGTGTCAGCATTAATGCCTGTTACAACATTTTGGCAAAAAACAATTCAATTATACTATTTACCGTTTTTTAAATGTTTTTGTGCTTTTTTTGTACTTTCGGGTGTCAGCAAATTTCTAAGATTTGAGAAATCTTCATATCTTATGATTCTTGAGATCTAACTCGCCAAATTTTATCTATATATTGACTCATGAATCTCAAAGTCTCAAAAACTAATATCCCTAACCTTAGTGCAAATGTTTTAAGTATTTTAAATATCGTTATCAAAATATTTTTTTCATATTATGGTTTGATTAACTTCTTTAAAAAAATTGATGTGCAAAAAAATTGCCTAGTTCAGAAATAATATACAATTTAAAGTCATTCATTTTTGTTTTTTACAAAAATACACAGACAGTACTAATTGTTGACATAAAAATATGTTGTAAATATGTTTTTCATAAACGCATTTTGAGTTACACACTCGGTACTTATATTACGTGTGTTTGTTTGTTTGTTTTAAAAATACATAAAAAATGTAGTTTGACATTTCTTATATTGTCAATCTGTAGTAAAACGGGATGTGTTGCAATAACCATTTATTTAATAAATTATTGATATTAATTTTGTGCTTAAATAAACAAAAAACATTTTTGGGAACATTACTTTATTAGTAAGAAAGAATTTAGGTTTATAATGTGTATCACCTGCTTTTTTATCCAGGTAAAAACAAAAAAAAAGAAAATGTCCTCAAAACAAAAGAATAACCTTTTCCTTCTTCTTAATATTATAAAAAAATTTTGATTTTGATTTTTTGTATTTTTTTAATACCTAAGAAGGGGTAAAAAAATCTTCTAACATTACATTTGTCTGCATTTTTTTTCATATGAAAGGAAAGTGCCCCTCTCATACCTGCTGACGCGTATGATCTTAATTTAATCTATGTCTTAGTATGTGACTTTTTTTGTACTAGTAATTATACTTTAATCACTATTTTAGTAACTATTTTTTTTCGTTAGATTTGTCAAAACAAAAATTTTACAGTAAAATTTTCGTTTGCTGTAAAATTTTTAACTTTAAAAATTACCGCTATTAAATATATGAAAACAAATATTTGACAGACAAAGAACACTATGCATTATTGAAGCATCTTTTTTTTATTCGCATTTTTTTGTAACAAAAAAAAAAATTGGTTTTTTTTTTGCTAAAAATAAAAAAAGAATTATAATTTTTAGACATATTTTTAGTCTGCAGTCTTTTTTTTTTTGATTTTTGGCGCCGCCTGCTAGTATTTTTTTTGTATTTTTTTTTAGTTTTTAGGGTTTTTTGCATTGGTGTTGATGAAAAAAATATCCGTACCAACAAAATTATTGTGTTTTTATTTACTTTATTTTAATTTTGTTTGAATTTTTAATACAATCGCTTTCATTAACTTGTCGAAAATTTAACAGTAGAACGAAAGATTTACAAATACGAAAATTTTACTGAACACCGGTACTCATGCCGTAGTGCCACCCCCTCTCCCCCCTTGACTTTCTTTGTAAGTATCAGGAAAATTAGAATTTAGGGTCCTGTTTATTTAGGGAATTCCTGTATAACATTCATACAGTTAAAAAACGACGCAACTGACGTATGACATTATCCAATTACCTGTACATTACTTTTTCTTTGTAATAAAACACAAAAAAGTATCTTGAACGTTTGAACCTCTTGTAAATTGTGTATATTGACACTTTTATTGACAGGGTTGCAAGATTTTTATACACTATGCTTGATTATTTAAGATTCTCATTATGGATCTATTTTTAGCAATACCGTATGTTTCCGATAAAAAAGACGAGTTCCACCTTCTAAAGTACTGCCTAAATTTTGTATCAGATCACGCCATAAAATAAAGCACTGCTGTCTTTTTGGAAGTGCTATTTTTAGTTATTTTCAAACTGTAATTTTTTAAGCAGTGCTAAGTTTTTCCTATGCTTAAAATCTAGAAATAACTGATGTCTGCTAGATTTCTGAGCATTGCTGAATTATGCACTGCTTAAATAAAGCAGTGCTTAAAAAGGTGGAACTAGTTTTAACAATATGGAAATTTACTCTTTCTTATTATTGAAAAAAAATATATAATTTTAATGGCCCAAATCTAGTTGTAAATATCACGGGTATCGATTCCAATTGCGTTCTAATATACAAGATCTACAAGACTTCTAAAAGTACAAAAATACTTACTAAGTCAGAAGAATCTAAATTACTATGCCAGGTAATACAGGAAATAACCTTCCCTTTTAGTATTTAAGAAAAAAAATTAAATTATAAACTGACAAAAAATCAGGAAAAATGCAAACTTTTTCTTTCTTTAATATTTTGGTAGTGTGAAGCACCCCAAAAAGAAGGGGAAAAAAAACTTTATCCATTTTCGTATAAATTAAGGAAGCATTTTGGACCTTGCACTTTGGAAAGAGAGGATAATATAAGCAAGATATAGAAGGATTATTCTTGTTATACCCCTTCCTTTTATCATATGTTTCACCCTAAATTTAAGGGGGGAATTATTCTACAGTTTTACCAAAAGAATTATCTAGAAATATGTAAAACAGGTGCAAATATTTAGGTAAAGTCTTTATAAGGCGCGAATTTTAATAAGACTCTTATTTAGAATTTATTTGAACTTTTATAATATAATATAAAAATATTTATTATTTCATCTAAGGCAGCCCATATGAGTCATGACTATGAACGCATAAAGACAAAAACAAGGAAATTGGTTACTGTAATTGGTTTTAATAAATTATCCAATATGTTTTCTTTGTAGCTGATTTCTTGTTATTCTTTATTTTTGGAAATTTTTTTTCCATATTTTTTACTCTCTTACGGAAAAAGAAACTTGTTGATTATGCTAAAATACGATAATCATAAATAAAACACTTCCAAAAGGCTAAAATAAATGTATAAAAATTAATATTACTAACATCTGTGTAACTAATGTTTATTTTTAATTCGGAGGGGTAATGATACTATACTCGCATTACAATGTCAGTGCTGATAGTATGTAATTGCGGTTAACATTGTCTAATAATTTTCTTATAAATATAACAATATACAATATCCTTTAAAGTAGAAGTTAGGCTTTTCAAGAAGCGCTAGCGTAGACATAAGGATCAGAAGTGTACCCCTTCTTCTCTAGAAAAAAGATAACAGCTATATGTTAGAGGGGTTTTTTTTAGTGCATATGTTTTTTGGGATTTAAAAAAAAAGTATGAAGGTTAAGATTAGTATCCATAGTTTTTTTTTTGTTGGATGACTCTAGGTACATATTTGCTATAAAAAACCTATGGTGTTTTATACACGAAGATCGGTACTTGGCTGTAAAAAGACCAAGGGAAACCCCAAACATCATGGTTTTTTTGTCGCATATAAAAAATGAAAATTGAAAAATTCAACATGAAATTAAATCTATGGATTTTGTATAAAATGTTCAATTCGCAAACAAAGTTCACAAAAAAGGTTATTGGCAAGTTTTTTGTTTTGTAAAAAACGCATAGAATCATCGAACATGCCGTTACCCATACAAAAAAATTATTTTTTCTAAATTAAATTGATGTGTTGTAAACGCTTAAAATTTTGGTTTTAAGGCCCGATTTATATAAAAAATACTGACACCCCCATGGCTCAAAATTTTCTATTTACGCTCTTGTCAAAAAATAAAAATTGTTAGAATCGTAATAAGCTCTTTAAATTTACAAATGCAAAACTTCAATTTTGAAGAAGTAATTTTTTGATTATAATACATGTGTTCAAAGCACAAAAAAAATTATATGTAGAGAAAATTTTTTGTGCAAATGTATACAAATATATTATATGTAAAAATAAATTTTTCTTAAAGGTAATTTTATGTATATTTTAAACAGTAATTCATTTTTTATCTTTTAATAATGTCTATGCATCGAACACAATAAACCCTTTTTGGGTCCATCAGATTAGTAAAAACAATAAAAACATTAACATGTATACTGCAAGTGTTTTAAATATCTACAAAATATTTATTACGTAATACAATTTTGTTCTGATCCTGTGTATATTTAGGTAAACTGAGTCTCAATATTGTTGTTTTTTTATTTAAACTAAAAAAATACTTATTTTGGCTGGTTATTACATAGCATTAAAGTTTTTGTAAGTATAAGGTACGGTCTATAGGGTTTTATACTAAATGGTATAGCAGACATTTAGTAAACACATGCAAATAATGTAGTTAATGCTTTTAAACTAGGTCTTTGCATAAACTTTTATACAAATGTAGCTATAAATGATAGCCTTTTGTGTATTTTTTAACCTTCTCAAAATAAACTTAGTTTTTTTTATATTAGACAATTAAAGGTTATAACATGGTACTGCTTGTGTTTTTTTCAAAAAAAAAGACTCTACATAAAAACAAATACAGTATATCTTCTTTACTACGAACATACGTATTTATGTATACAACTGACAGTTTACACTGTTAAAATTCGTTTAAGTTGCGTAAATAATTTCCAGTGAGTTTTTTAATATTGTTTAATACATAATTGCATTTCTATTGACTTTTAAACTGCATGTTTGTATTTCTGTGTTTTGATTACTCGGTATTATTCTTTACATTGGCATTCTCCTGCAATTACAAATGACAATAGAAGTATAGTTTCCTTGTTACAAACATATCAAATACTCCTATTATACAATTTCCACGTTATAAGTTAGACAAAAACCGACAAAAAACATATATATTTTAATTAATACATAATTAAGGATAAAAACCATATTAAAATGACGCTGTTTTTTCGGACCGCACTGTACACAAACGTCATAGTGTAAAGGTGGTTAGCTAATACAGAAAGAACATCATAGTCAACTGCGAAAAATTAACACATAATAAATATTTTTTTTTTTTGAAAGAAAGCCAGGAACCTAAAAAAAAGAAATAGCTTTTTACTAAGCTTCTTATTTACACACACGTAATACTTTTACATCTACCGTTGTAAAACATGTCCTTAGATGAATAAAGCCTGTTGATCTAAATTCTTGTGATTAAAACAGATACTTAGAGTTTAGTATTTTTTTTGCATTAAATATATATAGTCGAAGAATTCATCTGTTTTTCCATAATTTAGCGAATCAATGTTTTGTATTTTTTTATTTGTATTTGAAACTTTTATATGCGACTAATACATTTTCAGTTTCATGTTTTTTTATAGTAAAGAAAATCCATTTAGTGTTTATTTATTGTGGCGCGCCCAGCGAGCCCCGCGCGCCCAGCCAACCTCTGGGAAAATAAAAGGGTTTAAGCGAAAAACCAAAATACAACAAAAAAAAGTAAACATACATAAAGTTCGTCAAAAAAATTAGTTTTTTTCGAAAATTCGCTTTTTTTTAGTTTATTAATTTTTCTAAAAAATTTTAAATTTGTATAATAAAAATATTATTTTTTATAGTTTTTGTAAAAAAAAAACTCATAGAAAAAAAAATTTGCGTTTTAGAGTGTGTTATCGTTTTTTTTAGCTTTTATTAGGCCCCAGAAGGTGGGCTGGGCGCGGGGGGCTCGCTGGGCGCGCCACATTTATTAATTCAACTTGTATACCGTTTTTAACATTATGATCTATTTTATATTTTTAGATAGTTCCACTTAATCTTCACGCTGCCTTTTTGTTATATTTGTTAGTAAAATATCATTGAACTCTTCTTTTAACCTTTTAATGGCTTTTGTAATAGCACGTGAAATACCTATCACTAGTTTTCATAGTCCGAGTATAGTGTCCGGCGCAAACATATGACCATTGAGTTACTTTGGTTTGCAGTTTACACACATATTTACAGTTGTTTCTAGTTTGCTAGTAATTTATATACCGATGAGATAGGTGTCTGGTATACGTTTAAAAAAATATATATTTAGCACTAACTTTACGTAAAACTTTAGTGCGTTTTTTTTTGCTACACCTAATTTTAAATATTACGAGCCCGTTGAAAACTTAAAGCATTACATTTACAGAATCAGGTTGCATAAATGACTGCTTTTAAGCTTTTTATATTTTATAAAAAGCTCGCAAATTAATTAATTTTTTTTGCCAAAAGTTTTGGAAAATTTTTGCTTTTATTAAAAAAAAATAAAGCTATTATTACTTTATGTTATGCAATATAGTGTACATTGCTCGTTAAACATTACAGAAAAACTTATGCTGTGTTAATTTTTGTAAAACAACATTATACACTTTTTTAACAGCATGTAATTCTTTTTTATTATTTTCATAATTTAAAGTAAAATTAAGCTAATATTTGTAACAAAAACCATTTTTTCATAAATAAAATAACCACGTGGGATGCGGTTATTGTTAATGTAAAAAATACTTACAATGATATGTAAAAAAAAATTAATCTGCAATTTTTGATTATTTATATAATTGTTGAAAAACGTTTTTTGTGTATACGGATTTTCTACCTCTAAAACTGGAACCAAAAAATATTAAAGAACAAATTTTTATTGCAGTTTGAACAATAATTGAACCGCAATTATTTTTATATTGCTGTCTGTAGTCTTTAAAAGATAGATTTTGAATTTGTGCATGATTAAAAATAGTTTTTCTTTATATATACTTAAACTACTATATACATTTTTTTTAGTAGAATATACATATACAAATAACTTAACATACAAAAAATTTATGGCAAAACTTAACTATAATTAAAATTTCAAAATCGTCAATATCTTGATTAAACATAAAAAAAAATTAGCAAAAAAACAGTAAAAATATACTTTTTTTATTATTTCGACTTTTTTTGCTACCTTTTTTTGTATACAAAAAAGTTTGCATATATTTGATAAATGGCAAGACAAAATTAAGGCGATTATTTGTGCTATAATTACTTCATTTTTGTTTTCTTTGTACATAAAGCCTGAATATCAATAGTCTGTATATTTTAATGTAATGAAATTACGGTCCATCAACAGAGCATGATATTTTTGTATATTTAAAACTACTATATACTGTGTTATATAATTATAAAATTTTGCTTATGTGCTATAATGTCCGTGTAAATCTTATTCACGAAATATGTCAATATATAGATCGTTTAATACAAGAAAATACTTTGTCTTTGTTTTTTATATTGGTTTTTGCATAACAAAGCTCTAAATTTTTTAAGTTTTAGTTGAAATAATCAATAAAAATATTTGTTTTGTAGAATAAAAAATGAGATCTAATTTACTTGAAAAAATTGATATTTGCTAACCTTTGCGGGCTAAAATTTCACTAGCATCAGTTTTTTTATGTATGCTACCACACTAGCCCAGTATATTTGATATTTTTTGTACAAGTTATATTTTATAAACTCGTTTCGTTGATACGTTTAAAAAAATAGTTGATCTTTATGATTAAAATCTTTAATGCTTGTTATCCAGTACATAAATAAAAATTATCGTTTTTCTTTGGGGATCAACTATTATTTTAGATGTACATAACAAAACAAAAATCATTTTATAAACAATGTAAGCCATTTTGTAATTTTTTTTTTGTCCAAAAATATAAAAACTAATTTTAAAAACAGGTGTTGAGCTTTAAACAGATGGTCTTGATTGGTTTTTAGAAAAGAAAACTATAGTAAGTAGTAAGTTTTCTCACATTCCTGAAATCGTCAAAAACAAAAAAAAAATTAGCTCAGAGGTTCGGGAGTGCTTGTAAAAACACATCCGCGATCCGCCCTAAGCAACTTCGCTATTGGGTTTTTGTATCGGCGTCTAAACTTGGTTTTTCTAGCCAACACCTTTAAGTATAAAAGCGAAAGTACTTGTGGTCGTTCTTTTTTTTGCAAGGAAACAACTTCTTTGCGTTATGTATTATTTTATAAAATAATATTTTTTTACACAAAACGAAAGAAAAAAACTCATTTATAAATAATGTATTCATCTAATGGTTTTATGTTTTCTGTTATTTAAATTACATATTTTTTATATTATGAAAACTGTTTTGTTATACTCGCTTTGTATGTTGGCCGGTATAAAGAAATAGTAAGATAGTTCAACGGGAAACAATTTTATTTACTTTTTTCGCAAGTATAGGTAATAACAAGAAATCATTTGTTTATTGTAAATTTGACATGCCTAACTTAGAAAAAATGCTTTTTTCGCCTATCCAAAATCCAGGTTGCAGTATTTTACAACATTTAACAATAGTTTAAGCAAAAACAATAAAATTGTTTTAGTATAAATTTTTTCAATGTCAGTTAAATCCATTTTTATACCCTGGCACACTGTATGATTAGTCTTTTGCCTTTTCTGTACTTTTTTACTTGCTTCAATTTTGTTTTTTATAAGATTAATTTTTTGTTTAATCCGAAGTAAAATATAAGATTTTGTGTTGTTCCCCTCGTGCAATTTTAATTATAGGTAACTATCTCAACATATAAACAAGTAAAAAATAGGTACAGCATGCAGATGCGAAGTATTAAACAAAAGAAAACGTGTTTAAGCTAACGTAAGCACAATTCATGCATGAAATACAAGAAAATGTATAAAAACCAAAACGAAATTTTTTTTATAAATATACCCAGGTACCATTTTCGACTTTTATTTTTTCATGCTATCAACCAAGCTGTATAGCTAGCCCGAATCTTAGCCAACTCAAAAACTTTAAGGTTATGGCCGAATTCAACTTTTGAACTGTTACAAAACTATACCTCTGTACCGTATTTATTAGTGTCGTGGGCGGACAAATGTACATTTTTTATTTTTTGTCGTAACCGAATTTTTGTGTAGGGGACCATTAATTTTCATAAACAGGTTATATTTTTCATCGTGTTACAAAAAGTGCATACAAAATGCAAAAATGAAACTAATTGTTCAGGAAAAATGGCTTTTGCTATAAATTATTCATTATACATTGTAAAATGTACAAAAATTGTAACCAAAACAACAAATAAAAAAACAAATGACATCAAGATACAAAAGCGTAATAAAAGCAACATTTAAATATGTGTAGCGCGCATTTTTTTATATTTTTAAATTGGAGGTATACAAATCATGTTAATATTTATCGTTAAATGGTAGATGTCTACATAAATACTACTTTGTTCACAGAAAAAGGTCATTTTTGTACTTTTGAGGCAACAGCTGCAATTCTAATAGTTTTTATATGAAAATGTTAATAAGAAAAACAGTCTAAAAAAGCGACATGTAATAGCATAAATTGCAAATTTTAACTTATATCTACGCAATAAAAACAGACTTGTGCAATCTTTTATATGTGTATACAAGTATGGTAAAAAAGATATAAATTGCGAAAAACGTCTTTTAAAAAACTACTAATACCGGTTATTGTCTGGTATACATTTAGAGACGTACTTGAAAAACAAGCTGGTAAAATTCTTTCCATACTTGGTCGTGTAAAAAACTTCTAAATGTTTGTTTTACATATGCTGATAAGAATAGATAAACTTACGGTGGTTACGAATAAACAAAACTAATTGTACTAACATTGAGCCTTACGCAAAAACAAAAACAAGTCTATATAGAACAGTCACAGTTTTTATCTTAAACTAGTTCTTAACGAGTTTTTTCAATAAATAAGCACAGAGATATTATGCCTACACCTGCTAAATTTTTGCTCATATGATAGTTGAAATTGTGCAAGAATAAAATACTTTTGTTAGTTTGTCTTTGTAACAATCATGTGTATGCGTTTTTTAGCCGATAGTATAACGTTGCGCGGTACTGTTTATACAGATATTTACAAAGAAAAAACATAAGAAATGATAGATTATAAAAGCTTTTACACGCGATATTTTAGTGGTTGTCTTGCTAGAAATAGTATTCGGTATTGCAAAATTAACTCGCGAACTTTTTACGGCTGACACCAATTATTAAATAGATGTTATTTAAAAAAATTCTGCAAGTTTTCTTTCTAAAATCAAAATAATTTACTATAAATAAAAAATGTTTGAATATTCCAAATATATTGTCTACTTACGTTTTGTTTTTTGAACTGTTGTGTTGTGTTGTTTTTTTAAGAAATTATTTGCTTTTTGTACTAAAGTAAATGCAAATATTTATGCTATATAAAAACAAATAATGCACATCTATGTATTGGAAGTTTATAAAAATTTTCGTTAAAATCAATGCAGACAACTAAACAATTATTTCGTAAAGTATAAAAGTATTAGTTTTAAATCAGTTTATTCATAATGACTGCTTTTGTTTTTTACACATCGCTTGTATAAAAGCGTAAAACAACTTTTGTGTGTTAGCAAAAACAAAATAGTATCTGTCGCTTTAAAAATGGTATAAAGTATTTTTATCTATATAAATACCACTATCAATTGTTTATAAATGTCATTTATTTGTAATAGCTGTCATATGTAGTTATCAAGGTTACTGCACAGACAACACGTTTTTCCCTGAAGTACGTCGCATTATCAATACGACTGTATTGTTTGCACGAAACTTTTTTTAAAGATTTTTGGCTGTAATACAAAAGATCTGTACAGAAAACTCTAGGGAAAGACTTATTTCTCATTCAAAAATGTATGCACTGCAACGGCTAAGGCTAGAAGTAAGTGCACTTTCCACAACACGGTGATATGGTATTTTGTTTTGCCATTATCGGGCATGTACATTTTCTATTATTCGGCCACGACAATGAGGGGATACGACAACAATAAATACGGTAGTATACTAGTATACTATTATTGTTTCTTGTTTCAATTTCTTTGGTACTAGACATTTTTATATTGTAGAATTGTTTAAATTAAATGCTTTTTAGTTTTGTACATTTTTTTTCTTAAGTTAATATTTCTTTGATGTATAATAATTAAGTGTCAATCCTACCCTTCTCCGACTAGACTTATGATGGCCTTGGCAATATTTATCTTTAGTAAGCAAAAAAAAAATAAGCAGGGGAAATTGAAGACACTGAACGCTTACGCGTCTTTTTTTGTACTAGCGGATTTTTAATCTACTTTAAAAAAGTCATGGGGGCAGCATTTGCGCATAAAACTGTTTCCAATTTAAATAAATACTTTTGTTGATTTTTTATGTTTGTATTAAGTTTTTTACATCCCTTTTGTAATGCGTTAATTTATTAGTATCTAAAATTTTTTTTTGATAGTAATGTGATTTTGAACTTCATAATATCAGTTAGATAACATTTTTTGTAAAAAAAAAAAAGAGAGACATGTAGCATTATTATTCAACAACTAAAAACCTCATGTAAACAAAACAAGACAGCTGCGCAAAAATACTAGTATTAGGATAACTTTATAAAACAGCTCTTTGACTGTATAAAAAACATCGAGAAAATGTTAAATAAGAAAAAAGGAATAAAATCAAAAGCCTTTTATTAGTAATATATATAACTACGGTACTACGGCTTTACAAACATTGCTGATATTAATCTAGACAGGATAAAACAAAAGAGGTTTGGTATATTCAAAAAATGCGTTATAATTCTAGAAAGAAAGTCTAAACCTTAACAATTTTTTTTATCAGCGGCGTATCCCCATATTTATGTTTACCTTTGTTTTTTCTTTGTTAATAAATATTTTCATATCCATAATTTTTAGTAAAATAATAGAGATTTCATCGAAAACATATTTTCTTATTTTTATACCCCCCCCCCTGTATTTAGATTTATCTGGGTTTATAATGCAATGTGAAGATGTATTAGCGAGGCAACAAAAAAAATAGATACTCTTACTACAAGGTTGATTTGCAGGTATTAGTGCATACGCCACACCTATCTTCTATTATAAAAAATACAACGCCGACCAGCACTTGATTAGATTAGAAAAAATGGGCACGAACAACGATTAGCTTCATAATACTGGAAAAGCAAAATAGTAGTAATCTGTGTATTTAGGTCCATGAATATCATAATGAAGATTTATAAGAGATATAAGAAGACCGAAACATGCAAAAAATCAAAGAAGGGTAAACATACCGAATCTATACTAGCTGTAAACTTACACCAAGTACAAAATACTAAAGGCACTGATACACCTCTTTTTAAAAACCGCACAATTACAACGAAATCCACCATTGTCTGTATACATTTTTAACTGATTGGATTCAAAATATCATGCTTATTTACTGTTTTAACTGCAAAAAAAACTATACATGAAATATACAGGGTATACACAAAAAAATTTATAACTAAAGTTATTTTAAGTCATAGTAGTAACATCATCACAACTGTTTTGTATTACAACAAAATAACAAAAAGAATATTGTAAAAAATATAAGAAAAAATTATTACAAAAAGCAAATAACGGTTATTTTATTATATAGGTATAATATTGTTTGTGCTGTCGTTGCTTTTGGAAGTTTTTCCAATTGTACGGTTGGGTCATTTTGCACAAGATATGTTCTTAAAGCATCATAAAATCGTTTAATATAAACTCTGGCCGGGTTGGTTCTTAAGCGCAAATTCTGCAGGAACAATTATTCTATTAGCTTCTTTCCCCTCGGTATACCTCCTTGCATTTTTTAAAAGACATTTCACTCTGGCGATAAGTTTTTGTTTATAATACAATCCGGTGAATCTTAAACTTCGGCTGCTGGGGCTTTAATCCTCGCATTTGTCTTGTTTCGTATTTTGGAGCGTATGTATCTATGAGATCCTACGTATTCCTTGTCCAAAAACAAACCCCACTCGGTTATATTAGGAATATTCTGAATGTTCATATCGGGAACGTTTTTTGCTAAAAAAACTTTTGTATGCTGGATAAATTGGTTGAAAAAAGTGCAGTAGATGTTAAGACACGACAACAGATCGCTATGAAATGCGCATTGGCCTTTAGGCAATAACGGCAACTATAATTTTCAAAGCATACCTTTTATGCTTCCCGAGGTAAATACTCTGCTCATGTGGAATGAACCGATGGTTTTTTTTATCAAAAATATTGTACAATCTGCGGCCAATGCCGCCGCTGGTATATTGCAAAGTTTCATTAACAAGCTGTATTTGATTAATTTTCTTTATGGGATGTAGTAATGTATGAACTGATAGAGGCTATATGCATGATAGGGTTTTCGTTACGTTTGTTTGGCATACCGATGCCGAAACATTTTAGTCGTTTGCTAGAAAAATAAATGACATGTAATGTCTTATCTATGTACAAGCCATAAGAAATCTGTTTCTATGAAATAAAAATGGCCGCCTTCTTCTTCTAATACTTCTTTCCACTAAATTTAATTCCGCGAGCAAAAATATTATATCGAACAGCTGCTGGGACGACCCAGCTCTAACATGCATTCCATTATGAACTCATGTTACCCTATTTTAATGTAGTTTTCAATCGTATCCAATTCGCTAGATAGTATAATTGTATTGTTCTTGATATTGTCATTTTTGCTCATTTTGTTACATTAAAGTCTCATATCTGTCATCGTTTTAGGTAGTCGATATATTTCTGCGATTTGATCATGTTGTTCTGCGAACCATATGTTAATAAATTCAAGGCTTTCCAATAAAAAAAGAGGAAAGAAAAAAACGAATAAATCACTAAGTTCTTTCATAAATATTATTTTTTAATAGCCTTTTATTACAAGTTAAATCATTACTTCAGTGTATATACAAATATGCGCATATTTTCGGTCATAGAAATAGGTATTCAAAATACGACTAACCATACGAATATAAAAATGCAAATATTTTGAAAATCTTAATAAATAAAAACGCACGGCAGCATCTTGCAAATTACCAAATAGCCCACATAATATTAAAACGTTCAATAATGTAACTTAGTAAGATAAAAATGTACAAAAAACATGGTTTCAATGCATTTTTATTATACCAAAGCCAAGTGGCACATTCTCTATGTGTGATATAATTTTACCATATATACCGCATCATTAAACAAGATCATGCAAGTACGAAGTCGTAGCAATATAGACTGTGCCTGTGCTATATATACCATTTTTCAAATTTTTAGCTATGATATTAATAAGTAGATACAAAGACCTTATTGCATACATGAAAATTCCTGCATGTTAGAATACGCCATATATAATAAGGAATGTAGGTTCGTACATTTTTATATAAACGAAATTATTTGGATACTAATTGACGAAACAAAACCATTTTATTTAAAAGAAAAAATAGACTCGTGACAAAAGTAGTTATGATTGTGGTAAGAAAAAGTCATTGTAAACAGGAATCAGGCAATATTTAGCACAAAGGAAATATATACATGTTTTGCACATATATACTGTTGTTGTTGATTTACAGTGTGACATATGTGGCGTGTGTCAGTATAAATTGGTACAACAAATATGTTTTCGCATGATTTTGTATGCATTATCTAGCGTTCTTTGAATACAAATATGCGCAAAACTGTAATAAAAAGTCTATCCATATAATTTTAAGGTAACTTTTATGTTTTTATAATATAAATTTGATATTTAAGTCAAGCTTATAATAAAAAGGCATATTTTGCGTCTACGGTTGTTGTATTTGTGTATATTGCTGTAGGTAGATAAGCCTTCGCCTTTAATCAGTTTTCCCTCCTGATTTTTTGCGTAATTCTTTGTGCATGAAGGTATATCCGGCTTGTTATTTATATCCATATTGCAGTTACAAGATAGTAAAAATCGTAAATAGTACGAGGGAGTAATACAATCTTTGCTTTTATGTATTGCACGCATATAAATATTGCTTTTTTGACAATATTTTTAGGTTCATGTTACCTTTAGCTATGTGCACATGTCTTTACGGATTCCAGTCCGCCCCTGTTCTTTTTTAAGGGCGCAAAAGTAAATCCTATTTAACACAAGATTTGTAGCCGATTTACACTTGTAAAGAAGTTATCGGTATACACACGATACAATTATAAACAGAGGTATGTTTTAAAAACACACAAATATCAATTAAGCAAGACCCATCAAAGCAAATGCGTTAAAAAGGGCATCAAAAGACTTTGCATTGGTCAGACTATAAAACTATATGCCTCGGCCATTGTTTTTTGGCTTCGCAAATGCCGAATTCTTTAGATTACTTTATAAAGTATCATGCTCGTATCAATGATGAGATGTTTGCTGTGATAGTTTGTTTTGGTAAGATAGAAAATATTCATTGGTGGCTTCGGTTTTTTTTATCTTAATTTTTTTTGTATGTTTTTTTTTAGCTAAAACAGTTAAAAATTCTTTCTATTTCTATTAGTCTTTTGTGGCTTATAATTTTTGTTATGAGATTTATCTTTAAAATTTACTTCTTACATTATACTGAACATAAAAAATCTCGTAAAGTAAAAAATATACATATATTGCCTAATATGCAAATAATCCTATTTTATCCAGTGCTTGTGCCAATACAAGTTCTTATTTTATCATCTACTAAGAGTATATCTTCGAACTCACTTATTATTCTACAACTGTTTTTTTTTCTATTTGTGCAGTACACCTCAATTGCATCTATGGTGCAAATTTATGTTTTTTTTATAATAGTAATAATTTTTATTTTAGCATTTTTTGGTTCTTTAGTATGAATTTTTCCTTAGCAATGATTGATACATTTTTAATTTATGCGTATTTTGTTCCCTATTCATTTGCCTATAAGCGTCGATTTTACTTACGCGCGTGTAATATTTTTGTGATATATTTGGAGATCCTTGCTCGTTTTCATAATTTATACTTGGGTTTAACTGGCGTCGGTAGAATTTGTAGCCCGAGAAACAATATCATTGCTTAATGTTAAAAGGCTACTAATGGAATTGCTGCTTAAAAAATTCTGCTCATTATCAATAAGTTCAGGGCAAAAAAAAATCGCTTGGTTGTTGCGCATGTCTATTTTTGTCGTCCACTTAGACATCTGTCTCACCAAAGTATATTTTTTACTGTGTTGGCTATTCTTTGAGGACGATTGTGCAGTTTTCGGTTTGTAATCTTTCTCTTTTTTCGTCTAGATGAAATATCATTACTTATATTTATATTTATGGATTATGTTTATAGTTTGTGTATCAAAAAGGTAGAAAACAATTGCGTAGATACTAGTAAAATGTATTTAGGCCATATTTTTTATGCAGTAAATGTGTTCTTGTAAAATTTTACGAAAATCTTCTAATTTCCATTCATCATTTTTTTCTGTAGATGATCAGAAACTTCAGATGATGATGCAGCGTCAACAAACGATGTATCAACAGTAATTTACGTTGTAATAAATTGCTTATACACAGTATATCTTATTTCTTGCACAGTTTGTGAACCATTAAATATAAATTATGTGTGAAAAAAAAATTAAAAAATAAAAATTATCGATCTGTAAAAAAGAAAAAAATAGATGTTACTAAGAATCAAACTAAGGGAACAAAAAAAGCTTGACTTTGTAAATTAAAAGGTTAAACTAAAAAAAAAGAAAATAAAAATAAAAGTCTAATAAATGTATTAACACATAAATGACCAAAACTAAAGTATAGAAACAAGATATATTTTTTTTATATTAGTAAATATTTCCGGAAATTGTATCTTATAGCAAAAACTTTGGCTTTAAAAAAAAAAATCCAAAAAAGTGTAATCGCATTCTAGCGTGCATTTTAAAAGCAAAAATTAGTTAATTGATTGCAAGTACACCTATTGTAATTGTATACGCTACTGTGTCACTTTTTTACTGCGTGCATTAAATAGTTTTTTATGTCAAGCGCTTTATACATACTAAAAAAGTAAATGTATCGTTTAAGTAAGTAATTTGTCAAAACGTATTGAGGTACAGTTTGCGTTCGATATTAATGCTAGGTGTATTTTTGTGTACTTAACATAATTTAAAGATAGTTAAAAAGTTCTAAGAGATATCGGTCAATCTTCAAGATTCTATTGTGATCACTACAGAAAAAAATATATTTCCGTTAATCCTACAAATTAAAAAACACAATTTTTTAACAGTAAATCAAAGCTTTCTACTAAATATGTGTTTTATTTGTTGCAAGATATTCCACTGCTATGCTTTTAGCAGCAAAATTATAAAATTTAGATTTAATACAATAACAGCACACTCACTACAATTTCATCTCAAATCTCGATAATAAAACTGCAGATTACTGTTGGATTTTACGTACTGTTCGTTTTAAAAATGTACAAAATATATCTACGTATACGAAACTTCTTTTATTTTACGTAAAATGTTGCACGAACATTATATATTGGCATAAAAATTTTTTTTGTAAAAAATATTTCGTATAGCAGTTTTCGTAACGTACAGTAAGTATTTTACGTTACGAAAACACAAAAAATAATAGTTTAAACTTACACGAAATTTTGTACATACAAAGAGATTGTTTATTTCGTATTCGATAATTTTTCGCACAAAAATACAAGAAAACTTAAACTTTATATAATTCGTTAAAAATTTAGAACAAAACAAGCTAAACAACAAAAGAAATAGTCCACATGTAATAACATCGGAAAACAAAATTCATATTACCCATCGCAATTTCTTTTAGCGTATAAGAAATATTATGGACAGAAACTTAGCTTCAAATAATCATCTTTCTATGTAATTATGTAAAAATTCGATTTAAAGCAATACAAAAAAACAATTAAATGCTGTAAGTATATAAAATTTCAAAGTAAAACTTTTTATAACTGGCTAGCGCTTTTGTAACGTAAAGAAATTTACTTAAAACAATATTTGTTTTTTTTACAAGAATACATTTATATATATGAAGCTTTTAACATATAAAAAAAAAAACTATATAGGTATAAAACTATGTTTTTTACTGCTACTAATACGCCTTTTTCATAATAAGGGACGCTTATTATGGCGGGCATCGTTTTTATATAGATAGTGATATACTAGAGAGAACAATGGGGATTCAAATTATTAACCTGTATACACACCACGTTTTTTTACTAAATTAAGTAAATTACAGGCTCAAAATTTTTATTGCCACCAGAAAACAATTTTCACTCTGCACTAAAAATCTGGGCTTGGATAAAAGAACTGAGTATTTAAGTGACTTTTATTTTTTTTCGATGCTTTTTTTAAGTAGAGAAAACTATAAAAATACTTTTAAGTTGTAAAAACTATGCATTTGATAAGAAATACTATATTTTACATTTTTTATAACCATTTTTGATCGGAAGTTGCTACACAAAAAAATACCTACCAAAAATTCAAGACGTGCTTAGTTTGCACTACAAAAAAAATTCAGTATCAGAGTATAATGATCTACCCAAAAAAAAAAACTTTTTTCAAAAAAAAGACGTAAAAGTAAATTTTTCGTTTTTAAAACCTTGCTATTTGCATCTTTTAATGCGCATTTAATTGCATTGTATTTATTGTCGATCAAGATGGATAATCTCAGACGAATAAGCAGAAATATTAGTTTTTTTTAACAACATTGCACGAAATACGGATCACTCCATTAAAAAAAACACCGCGTTTAAAAGACAACCATATGTATAAATTGCATATATTGGTGTACTTTTTAACAAAAAAAAGTTGTTTGATTGCGTGTATTTTTTTTTACAAGTATAAACTTAAAGTTATAGGAAATTGATTTGAAAACTAAGAACGAGTGACAAAAACATAGTTTATAACTACGACAAAACTAGTCATGTATGACATGGTTCTACGATGCGGAGTAAAGAAACTAATATAATTATAAACCTGTTGAATAAACAGCTTTTTGTGCATTTCTATAATTACACTGTATTTTTTGGCAAAAGTTTACTTTGAAAAAAGTAATCATACATATTATTATCGTTACAAAACTGTGCTTGAAAAACATTATATTGATAAAAAAAAACCATTGTTGCATTTTATCTAAGCCAAACCGTAAAATAATGATAGTTATTTACATATACTTGCTAGAAAAAAAATAATTAACCAGAATGTTAATTTTATGTCATCATGTGTATTTTTTTAAATGTAATTGTTAACTCAATTGAATCGTATGATGCGCGGATTCTCGGTAATTAAACCATGAAAAAGGGTTTTTGAATGCAGAATTGTTCAGATTATTTTACAAGTATACAAGTATAAGCCTTTTATAGAATATTTCTAACTCTTTATTTTTACTGCAATTTATGAACGCCAACCTTTTTTTGGTTTGTAAAAAAACAACCAAAAAAAATCCTTTCAGTTTAAAGTGTGTTAAGAACATAAGGTTTATAAATGCAAACAAATATGAGATTTGCTAAAAAACTATCTTATGTAAACTTTTAGTTGAGTGTAGTTCTTTAGAAAATAAATTAGAAGAAAATATACATTTCTTGTATAAATATATCAGAAAAAAATAATTAACGGTATAAAAAATCGACAATTTATTATGGCTATAACAGCAACTAAGTCTGAATAATATATAATTGCGTAATAAGTAAAATTGTTGACTGACGGGCATAAAACTTGTTTTCAAAATGACCGGTTCAAGAAATCGATCACATAAGAACTTTTTTTACTTAATAAACTTATAGGGCAGGGTGTCACAAAAATGCACTTGTGTTGCTTTTATTATTCTTTTAAAGCAACAAAAATTGAAAATGATTTGGTTAAAAGAAAGAATACAAAAAGAATTTTAAATACAAAAAAATAATGTCATAGACAAGTCATATCCAAAATTCTGTAGCCATATGGATAGTATTAAAAAAGAGAGATAAAGTTTTGTTTTAAAGTTAAAACCTTAAGTTTAATTGCTCCATCAGCATTTCAAACTTTTACAGAAAGATTAAATACTTAAAAACGATCATAATGCACATTGCCATTTTAGTATGTAAAAGTGTTTTGATCCTTAGTTTCAGAAAACATATAATCATTTTGTGCAGTAGAGTATTTTGTATTTTAAGTTAAGGTAAAGGTTGTCATCTTAGTTAATAACAGCCGTTTTCAAATTTTTTTACTCATTGAAAAATGACCGGATTTCTTTGAATATATGTTGGATCAAAGTTATTGTGAAAAAGGGGCCAAAAGTAGAGAGTAATTGAGCAAGAATCTTTTGATAATAACACCCTTTTCAATATGTTCGTAACATGAATTTTCTATGTAAAAAAAATATAATTAAAACTCGTGATACACTCGTAAATATAAATATTAACACGGTATAATGCATTTTAGGTACATTTATAATTACAGTTTGTATATATGCACAAAAATCCGCAAATTATAGTAAGTAAACTTTCTTGTGAAATTATAAGCCATAAATATATTTTAAGTGCATTTACATTAGTTCTTAACAGGTTAAATATAATTTCGAAAATACCATTACATAAATATGGCAAAATAATACAGATCTAAACAACTTCTTTATAATAGATACAATGCATAGATAGTGTGCATATATTTTATTATCGTCTCGGAAATGATTATTACACAATGATCTAACTTTGTTTTCTACGTATAATTTGCTTTTCAAATTAAGTTAAATCTAAAAGCCATGTATCTATGACATTAAATCGTGTTCTTAATTGTTTTTATATCATGACGATAGAAGTATCTTTGACAGTTTTTTTTGTCTGATTCTAACTATTTTGAAAGATCAATTTTTCTATTTTTGGGTATCATTTTCGTGAAACCCTGGTCAAGGGTATTAAAAAAAATAAACGCACAAGGGTACCAAAAAGTGTCCAATTTTAGCATTTTGTATATATTGTATCTAAAATAGGCATTTATGTAAAATTAAAATAAAAAATTGTGTTGCTTAATATTTAACTTTTTGACGTAATTTTAGATTTCATATGTACAAAATACTACATTTTGCACTGGGTATAGATAAAAAAGCTTTGAGGCGCTTTCTCAGGCAGCAGATATGCACAGATATTGAATTCTAAAATAAAAAGAATGCCTGTTTATACATATAGCAATATTTTTTTATTTTGCTATAGATACTTACTTCTGTATATATATATAAACAAAAGTGTTTCTGTGCATATCTGTAATTCCCAATCATAAAAATGTAGCGATATATTCTTAACGAAGTTAAAAAAAATATCCATATAAAATTACTTTTTTATTTATTATTAGGCCTTATAAAATCGCTTGGATTTTTACTTTGATTTTAAAAAAAATTGAAACGCTATGAGATCAAATACTACTCCAACAGCGTATACCGTTGCAAGATATACTTTTTTTACCGTGTAAAGTCTTCATATATTGTTTTGTATATGAGGCACTTTTGGCTTACATATTGCAAATCCAGTCGATTGTACAAAGCCCCATGTATTATAAAAAAGAGATAATGACCCCTATAGAAAAAATCAACAAAGATAATGTTTGTATATGAAGACAGATATTGTTCCAGTTTATAAAAAAAAACTAAAAAATCATACCGAAATATAGTGCAAAAGATAAAACCTCAGTTTGGTATTTTTTTAAGGGTACATTCCTAGTAACTTCTACATAAATAAAAAATTTCTGTTAAAAAAATTACTAAAATAAAATATGGCTTTAAAACTAAGATTTATCATGTTTTTTTCTAGCAGCTAAAAAAGTGTATAGGTCTTTACAGGTATTTTTTTATAGACACAAAACTTTATATTGGTGCTAGTAATTACAATAGATATAATTGAATAATTGTGACTATTACATGCATGCGGTTGGTTTTTTAGTAAAACAAATTAGATGATGCACACTTAAGCAAATTATATGGTGTGAATATGTCGGACCAACATACAAAAGGACATTAAAATAACATAAAGTAAGTTCCTCTTGGTAAGTAGAGTACAAAACAGACTAGATAATGTTAGATATAAAGTGGATTGTATTTTTTTGTTTTGTACATGCATGGATGCCAAAAAAGTATCGGGTTACCCGGGTTGAGTTTTTTTGCAAAAAAAATAAAACAAATAACACATTTATACTTAAATTAAATTTTGCCTTAGTAAGGTTAACTTTGTTTGCAAGTTATTTGCTATTTTTACTATTTTTAGTGGTGTCGATGCAACAAAAATTATTATTTTCACATTTTTCTTTTTTCTTATAATCACTTCTGCAAAACCTTTTTTGTTTGTTATATTGCTAACATTCATTATGATTAGTGTGACCAGATTTCTTGCTTAAAAGGGCAAAAAAAAAAGTTCATTTTTGTCTGAAAAAAATTATAAGTTACAAAAAATGTGGCAAAAAACCGAACAAAAAATAGGATCTTTATATATTTTATATGTTATTTTTTTTACAAAGGTGTCATAGAATAAGTAGGGTTTTAGTATAATCGTTCAACTGTCACACATACCGACATTTTTCTTATATCGACGAGTTGTTATCATTCTCGACTTAAATTAACGTACCTTATCGTTTTGAAATGAAATGTAAATATGTGGCGAAAATTTTTTACCTGATTGCATATAAGTTGTGACAATTTTTAGTCAATTTCTTTTTTGGCAATAAATCTTGACATTATAATGTAATTATATTTTTTTAGTCATTTTATAAGAAAAACTAACCCAGCATAATAAAAACTATAATATCACCCCTAAAGAATACTAAAAGACAGTGATTACTACACAGTAATATTAAAAAAATAGTTTCATAAATAAAAAAATTTTGTATGGCAGACATGCGTAACTTGTGTAAAATGTTTTTTATGTTAATCTAAAAAATCTATTGAAAAAAAAAACCAGTAGACTAATTAAATAAAAGTGTCAAGATCTCGTTATAAATGTCGAAAGCAGATCTTAGACAAATGCATTCTACTGACATGTTTAATGCTTTGAACTTATACTTAAATACTTTTGTGGAGACTTCTATTCTAGTTTTTGTACGCAAAGCATAGTTCGTATATATAAAATGTATTAAAATGCTTTAACGACAATATTAAGACCCGTCGTGTGTTTGATGCGGATGATCAATACCAAAAGACTTATAAAGTAGACCCACTTGACAAAAAAAATTCAAACTGCTATAAGATGACCTTTTTACATTGCCTTTACGACAATGGTTCTACACATTTCTGTTTTTTGTCTTTTTGTATCGGAAAAAGCTTAAATTAAATTTAAAATTCTTTCTACAAGATGCGCATTGGTCAGTGGTTACTCAGATATTTTAAAATACCATATTATTGTAAAATCTTTTTTTCTATCGAGATATATTGCAAAAAAATCTTCATTTATTGCAAGTATTCCAAATTGTATGCATTTTATCTCACTACTATATTAAGCATGCCGAGATTACTCGCAAAAAGTCAAACTCAATTACAATTAGTTACAGTGGTGTAACAAATAATACGCTAATACGCCAAACAACAACCGCATAACCCGAAACTAAAGACCTTACGCATGTCAAACTTGCTTAGACCTAAACCGTTGCTTTTTGTCATTAAACACAAAATATGTTACTTTATATTTAGAGTTAACGCTTTTTGTGTACCCTTTTGTTTTTTTACGAAATTTAATTTTTTTGGGAACTTTAGTGTTTATTTACTGAAAAAATGCAAAATATTATAAACAAACATTGACTACAATTAACCAAGCTTCGTTTGCAGCACAATTGTATTTATTAAACATAAAAACAACATATTGTCACTGTAATATATACAACTTTTAATATAAGGTCTTTTCATCTAACCAACGGTCGATAATGTGCATTAAAAACAAAAACGAAATAATTTTTATTTTTGATATATATAAATATTTTTATAATTTAAAGTAAATAATAAGTAAAACAAACTACCAGTATTCTGTAGGTTGCTGAAATTTTTTTGCCATAATTGATGTAAATTTGCTATATAAAATAAAAATAAAAAAAAGACACATATTGTTTTTTGGCTGCCGCTATAAAAACAACGTACATATAACCGCTATGTATTTTTATGTACTTTATTATTAAAACAAAAGATATTCTCAAAATAAACGCGTTTTTTGCACTGTTATTCAAGCAATATATTTTTATAAAATTATGTTTAACGTTTATTTAGAATTTTTGTTGCATTTTGTGTATAGCAAAGTACATTCAGTACATTAAAATAATAGAAAGAAAACACAATAAAAGGGTAGGATAATAAAAAGACAATTTTCTATGTTAAAAAAATTGCAAATAAAAAAAGTACAACTGGTCACACTAGATATAACCTTGTTGTGAATCTTTTTTTTAATACACTAGAGTATTTGTAATAGTCATTCTTGTAATTTTTTGTACCCCGTCGTGCTGTTTTTTTTCTTTGTAAGCGTATGATTATAACAAGGAAAGACTACGCTAAGGCTTGATTTATCTATTAAAAGTTGCGTTTTTGATATTTTATACGATATTATAGATTATTATTGTTCTATGACGCTGGTTCAAAGTATAGGATATTAGAAAATAAACTTAAAAAAACATTAAATTGTCTACGAATAGGGTATAAGGGCCTGCATAACGTCTTACTAAATGTAAAAAGGTGTTAAGCAGAAAAAACATAACATTGTTATACAAAAAGCATTTTGGTTTATTAAAAAGTATGACTAAAATGGTAAAGTATTCCGTAGCATTCTGTGCATTTTTTTTGTTTAAACTTACTATACACGCATCTTGCATACACATTAGTAGCATATGCAGGGACGTTCGAGAAGTTAAACCCTCCCTGTAAAAAAAAGCTTGTTCTTTTACAAAAGAACATGGTTTTTTCATAAAGATTTTAGTGGATTAACCTTTTGTTATGCTCTGTTTTTATTGGCGATAAACGTTTTAGAATTTTGTTTAAGTAAACTTGTTGGAATACTTATTTAATATTTGTCACCAAAACTAGAGTTTTATTATTACGTAACGTCTAGACTCACGCATAGATTACAATTATGCAGGTTCTACAAGTAGAGCAATATACGAAAAACTCACGCTAAAAAAAATAAGAAATAAAAAAGTTTACAGATTGTTTCCTTTGCAAATATAGTACAGTTTTTTTTTTCAATTCTAGTATATTGCGACTTGCACTTAAAGATGTCATATAGGGATAGCAAAACTTATTTGTACATAAAAGGGTAAAATGCAGTTTTTAGTTTTACTTGTTGATGTAAATCTACACGGAATATGTTTGCTGTAATAAAATAGTCTATCAGTGTGTTTAAAATAATATTTAACGCACGTAAATTTTTTAATGCTGTTTCATTATAAAAAAAAAACTACAGGCATGTATAAGAAATCCAACAGATAGTGTAAAACAAATAGTAATAATTAGATGCAGGTTTTTATTAGTATGCAATAAATATTGCAGAAAAATACAAACAGTTACAACGGTCTTTTATTTATATTGTCTTAACAAATGGGATAAATTTGTCAAAAGCCATATTAAATAACGCAGATAAATGCGGGTAAAATACGCCAGAATGTAAATTTGGTAGGTAATCCTGTGAAATAAAACCATACAAATGGCAGAGTTTTATATATCAGTAAGCGTAAAACCTATTTAAAACTAACCAAAGCAGTAGAAATTTGTCGCAAAGAGATATGTTAGTTTAGCGTACAAACAAAGCCTTGTAAATCAAGCGTAAAGAAAAATAATACGCCGGCAATATGAATCAATTTTTTCCACATTTCCTTTATAGTCTATGACGAGATAAGCAATTCACATACACATCATGAAAATTTAGCTTGTTTTGTTTTTGAAACAATGAAACATTTCATAGCGATATAATAACGGTATTATGATTTGCACATAAAAAAATTAATTTGATGCTTTTAGGTGTTTATTATATGAAATTATGCGCAACCGAATATACATAAACTCTTACTACGTAGGCGTTTAATTGAATATGCAAATTACTTTTGGTAGTTAAACTATATAAAAACAAAAAAAAAATACGAAAGTATATACAATCCAAATCACAAAATAGTATATAACACCTTTATGTAGTATACAACAACGTAAAAACAGGCTCTGCAATATAATGCGATATATCATATTAAGGTTAAAATAAATTTGATAAATAACAAAAGCTGGTTTAAAGAAAATTTGCGTCAGTTTTGTTGTACTTATGTAGTATGTGCCGCAAAAGAACTCATTGTAATGATTTTTATTGTTTAAACTTTTTACGCTGTTACAAAACTATACTTTATCGTATGATGATATTTTGTACACGTCATGTTTTTCAAATAATCTAAAACAATGGTTTTTAAGTATTTGTACAATTCTTAAAGATTGTTCAAAACACATTCAATCTTTTATGTTTTCTGTTGAAAGCGCCTAAAGACTCGAGGAAAACCTTTCAAAGGCAATGACGCCGTAGCGATAAAAAGCGTCATACATAATTTGCTGGTCACTATTTTCCTGGCGCAAAATTCACAATATCTCGGGGTATTTTTTTACGAAATGTTATTGATTATGTTGTACGCGCATCTTATGCTTTATTAGGTGCGATGCCATCCTATGCTTATAGACGTCAACGAACAGCGGGTCCAACTATAAAATCTTTTAGTTTTGGTATATATATTGTTTCGTATAACCCCGTTTTGTTATATTTCGATATAAAATATTGCTTACGGACATTTTTACGTTAATCATGTGTAAAATAGCTTTTTTTAGTATTTTACTATATTTTATTCTCCATACAAAAGACAATTAAACAACTGCTTATAAACAAGGTTTAAATTCTATATTGAATTATTGTAGAATGTAGCATTTTTGTATGATATATAATTAAATGTCAACATAATAAGTGCCTGTTTTTTAAAAGAGTTGTATATTTAACAAACAGACTATAAAATGCAACAAAATATGTCAATGGGTAATGTATACTTTGCGAAGGCTGCTGTACATTTTGCAAAAAATCCTAGACTGCAGTTTCGTATTATACAATGATAACTATTTCTAGGTTAATAAGATCATTTTGCTTCAAAAAATGACTATTTATGGTACACCCGCAGTTGTTAATTAAAAGAGTTTGTTTTTTTGTAGATTTGAGGTTGGCATCTGTATTGCAAGCGTATATGCCAATTTGTAATATCGTATCATGATAAAAATTGCAAACAAAAAAAGTTTTGTACCATAGTTACTAAAAAACATTTTAGTATATGACCGCATGATAGTAAAATGCGCCGTAACTAAATATTTAATTTTAAAGTGGTACCCCCATATACAACCTAATAAAGACAGTCATATGGTGGCCACATAAACAATGCCCACGCAAGTTTAAAAAAAAAACTAAAAAGGTCACTCGAGGTATGGTAAATATTGCAAGTATAAAAACGCATTCAATGAAGCAAAAATTAATTCAAACTAAAAGCAAGAGGACACCGAAAATAGAGAAATAATTGCATGAAGAAATTACACATGCACTATCAATTGAACAGATGTGGTTTAAAGATGAGGCGAGGGATCAACATTTTATTGTATAAAAAGCTGCCAAGATGTGTTGTTCGTATTAAATCCTTTTCTTAACATAGCTGTTTTTGAGTAGCTATAATACATGTTTTTTTTTGCCGTTATAAAAAGTGTCATACTAATCTTTGATATGTGTACATTATATGGTGCGTTTTTAATTTACCCGCTCGACGTAGATCTCACACTCTTACATGCATTTGCCCGTTTCTGTTTTACGACAGGACGCAACGTCGTGCAGTTTAAAGCTGGTTTTAATATGGAGACAAAACATTTATATTTGATATTTTGTCTCTAACGGTGGTATAAAATATAAAATGCAAACAGGTAATAACATGGACGTTTTCTATACAAATTTGTAAGACTTACAAGAACAAAGAAATGTAAGGTAGGAACGATGAAAGATGAATGCAAAGATCGTGAAATTGTACGCTTGACGACAGTATTGGAAGATATTAAGCAGATAATTTACATTAAGAGTAAAAAAAACATTTGATTTGTGATTTATGTGGAAGAGGGGTTGGTGATGCAAGGGAGAAAGATAGTTAAGTTTTTGCTGTAGAAATATAGACCACACAGCTAAACAGTGCATTGAAAAAATGTATATAGACGTCAAAGAGCTATACGACTATTTCGACTAAAGATTAACATTGACAAATATTTCACTGCCCTCACTGTTAAGAAGTTTATAGTAAATTAAAAATAGATATCACAAAGGTAAAATGTGACATGCATCTTTTTAAGGTCATGAAATGCGCTACTCGACAACAGAAGCTGCTGTAGTAAAAGAAACACAAATTTTGTATCAGCAGGCGTCGCGCAAGCAAGCTGCATACTATTTTTTTAAGATGTTAAAGAAGGCGTGTTCGCACTGGGCACAGTAAAGTAGCAGAAAACTACAAGATATATCTAAAAAACTTGCCGGTCTCTTGATATATGTTTTAATAATATAAAGTTCTTTAATCTAGTACAAAAGGAATAAGTAACCTTGAACAGCAATACAGAAAACTACAAACAACATATAGCTTTACGCACCACCGATTTAAAATGTAGCCTGAAGATAGCCTGGGCGCTACAGACTCGCAGCTTGCGAGACATTTTGCATATCGGTTACAGGGGGGTCGACAATAGAAAGACAAGCTTATGCAAACTGGCGAAGCTGGTCCAAAATATACAATGGTACATGTGTAACACTATGTTGCTGTTTATAAAGGGCATAAAGTATCCTGAACGCCACATAAAAATTTTGAAGCCGATACTTCAACATTTGTCTTAGATACGACACTGGCTTCACGTGAGCTTGCTTTTGTCACATAAAAAAAGCTGCCGGTAGCTACAATTAGGGAAATATAGTACAAGAGAAAAACGCGTTTTGTAGTAAAATGAAAACATATGAGTCGTACAGTATAGTTAGAGATATAATAAACCCAGCCATACTACAGAGAAATTTAAAAAATTTAAACAACAATATCCGGGAAACATAAAAGTATATATCGATAATATAGTGGTTCATGTACCGAAGAAAAACAACACGTTGGATAAGTAGTGTAGGTACTTGAAATTTTTCAAAAAATAAAATAACAGTAAATTAAAAAAAAATTAAAAAAAAATGGATACCTGGTTAACGCAGGTAATTCTTGAACAGAAATCAATACTAAACACTGTATCCAAGTACAAACATTTATAAAAAATTATTGAATGATATACACAAAAGACTATCTTAGAAGTTAGAAATACGAACGGAGAGTTAAAACAGTTCTAATCTTTTTTTCCACATCTCGCGAAAATCACACAACATCACGAATAGCTTAGAAGATAAAGTAGTACAATGTGGGTGTAAACAAAATAGATACAACAGGAAGTTTATACTGATTAGAAAAGATATAAAGAAAATTGACTTAAAAAAAATTACTTGACTACATCTGGAGAATCGGGTTTAAGAACAGATGTTGCATAAGTAGAACGCGGAGCCTGTTATACAAAATAACTAAACAAAGACAGTTAACCTATGTTTTGGGCAGCGGGAAGATTACCAACACAGAGAAAAGATATTTTATTTTACACAGGAGATCTGGATATTGTTTTTATAAAGAGGATATTTGAACACGAGTTTTGACGGCTAAAGATTGAAATAAAAACTATTAAAAAACTGTTAGCATATCAGGAAAAAACTGAAAATGTACAAGCAACGCATTTTCAAAGAATCGAGAAAATACAGATATTCGATTTTTTTAGTCACATATGTGAAAGAAACATATACTGACGTGACAGTACATATTGCTGGCAGAATAAAGACCTAAACAGATAATATAAGAAATTACCGTGTAGCAAAGATGTACAAGGCCCCAAAAAAATGGCCGCAAAAGACTGACAGGATCTCGAGTTACACGGCAATAAATACAAGAAAAAAGTTTTACACACGAAACCTATGAGAATATACTATAAAAGCAATTTTATAATTTTACATTGATCTGCTGAATGCACATATCAAAAAATGACAACAATAGTAGATTGGCCACAAATGAAGACTAGAAAAAATGGTTGTTACAAATTGCATCGTGTGCGAGACATATATGCAAAAACGCAAACCATCACTACAAGATGTTTACGACCACAAGAGTGTTTAAAAACAATAAATAGTTTTTGCAGATCTTGATAAAATAGATAATTAGCGAGAAGTGACAACTTACGTAGATTTGTACGCAATGATGTGCATAATCATAAAAAATACATAGCATTGTAAACAAAAAAAACAATGGTTCGCAGAAATCGCTATACCAGAGGCAAGTAAAACGTTCTATAATTGTAAAATTTTTACATGTGCACAATTAAGGTACCTAGCGAACGTACATGTGAACAGTTGTTTCCGTTTTTTATGCCAAACATAGTATGGGAGTGTGACATAAGCGATTACAAGCTTGAACAAACAATTTACAAGATAAAAAGAGACATTTTTTACCCATAAAGAAATAATTATCTATACAAATTAAACAAAGTTATTTCATTTGTATATATAACATGGCATAGTACATCAAAACTATGCCTTTGAAAAAACTTATAGCAATGCGAGAAACAGGACACTATGAGATACAAATTTGCATAGTATAAAAAACTCTCGCTAAAATTTATATAATGTATATACAGTTCGATTGAGCAAGTAAACAAACTCGTACAAATGGCGTAGAATAACAAAATACGTATATAGATGAGAGCCAGGTTTTTTAGAAATACGAAAGGTCATTTAAAAGATATACATTCCTTGTGCGGTTTTTATTGAAAAACGATGTGCAAGAAGCGTTGGCACATGATCATCAGGTTTTATGGCTGGAATGTACATATCACCCGCAAAAATATACAGAATAACAGAACCGGTCTAAGCTTTTTAAATGAATGCTTGTAAATCAGCTAAGTTTTTGTACATTTACACAATTTTACCAGGTAGATGATGTGTTTTTACATACTTAACCTTTACAAAAAAAAACAGTTACTGAAAAAACCGACAAAAAAGAGTTGCAAATAATTGTAATCAAGCATATTAAAACCGACATGCATATACGCTATAATCTTTGTTTATTTGATATCTGCAAATCAGGCTTTGGCAACATATTTCAATTTGTTTTACGTATTTTACTTTGGCAAAATCTTTCTTTTTAGACTTCTGTGTGAAAAATCTGTACGCTTACAAAAATTGTCTACACAACCTCTATCATAAAAACAATTTTTGTCGTCCGAATTTGATTGTCGATGTTTTCGGCAATAATTCAAATACTTGTTAACCCTACATATTTATTTTTTTTTTTGTGCAATCGATTGCATCTTCAAGTTTTGACTTAAAAGGATGGCAGTTACAAATCCTTATAAGACATACAAGCAGAAACTGTATTTGGAAACAACTTTGCACAGAGTCGATAGTGTTTTTGTACAGAAATCGTAGTATAATACTGCACATACTAAAATAGAAAGACAAAAAACTAGCAAAAAATAGGTCTTAAGATAGTAAAAAGTCAAAAAAAAACTATGCAAAAGAAAAAGGTGTTTTTATTTTTTTCGATGAGTTTTTATATAGAAGTTTCGAGATTCAAATTTCTAAACAAAAAACAAAAATGCCTTAATTACCCCTCGTAAAAAAAATCCTGCATACGAATTTGAAACACATTCTATGTACTGCCATATTATTTCAGACCAAGAATTTTGTTAAGCTTAGTATAAAACAATTTTTATTAGATATCATATGAAAACTTTTAACGCCGAAAACATACTTTATACATTTTACTGTGCCTGCAACTTCACATTGTCGCAAATAAGAAATATATTCAATTCTTGTATTGTTACATGATTTGCATCCAAGTTTTAAGAATCTTATATAATATTTCTTAAAAAAATCATGTAGCTTTGTTTTTTTTTATATTTTTGTTTGTTAAAATAGTGAAAAGAACTACATCGATAGAATAAATTACTGTTTCTAATACGTTGAAATTGTACATTGTTTTGTTGCTAGAGTTATTATGTTGATTTTATGCGCTAATTTTTACAATTTTTTATGGAGAATCGTTTTGCCTAGTTTCAACGTATCTAAATGCGTTCAAATAGCAGTCAGATTGAAGCAAAACTGGACATCTGTTTTTAGTTTGCAATTTTTTAGATTTTGTTTTTAGTTTGTTTTTCAAAAACATGAATATTCTAAATTCAAACGCAAAAAAAAACATCGATATAATTATAAAAGCTTCTCTAATAAAGTGCATACGCCTTTATTGCAAACTATGCTTTATATAATATTGCCATATTAGCTTTTTTTGTTGTTATAGCCATGAAATATTTATACGTCATTCTTACATCTACGTTCATTGTTTTTTGTAGTTCGGTACAGTTTTTATGCCGTTAATTTAACAATTGCTTGTGAAAAATAAGTGACTATTGTATCGAAGATTGCTTTATACATAAAAAAACAAGAATACATTAATGGGATCAATGATAGGTATTGGGGTTGTTCTCGTACATTTTTACGTTCAATGTTAGTTTTTTTATGTTTATACAGCATATATTATCAAAATGCACTAAACGGGTTATTAGAACTTACGTATTCATGTAACAGTACTGAGATTTTATATCTCCATATAAATTGTTCTTTTGTTTATAGAAGTGATGTATTAGTATATACTTACGTTAAAAAGTAATTGTCGCAAAAAAACCTGTTTCAACAGGGCCCTTTGTGCCTCTTATATTTTCAATAAGTGTTTATTACATGTTATATGTTTCAAAAAACCGCAAATAGATTTTTTTTTTGCTTTTTTGTTGCCTGTAAATAGGGCTGGGAATTTGTGAAGATTCCCTTGGAAAAAATGTATTTTACATGTGTACATTATTTTATAATTTTTAATATGCAAGATTTTTTTCATTTTATGGCAGGTAAAAAATCCTCATTTTCTGTAGGATATTTCATATCGTCTTTCAAATCCTCTTTCAAAATTCTTACATAGCGCTTAATAGAGATAAGTTTGTACATTCACATCGCAATCGTAATAAAATAAAAAAATTTAGTACTTTCATTATACAATGTCTTCGTTAAACGTGACTTTCCCTATAGAAGAGACAAATCACCATAGAAGCTCGTATTTTTCGTGGCATATATCAAAAAGCTTATTTCATATTAATGTGCTTGTGAATCGTTAGTTACCTTATTAAACACAATCTAATTCCGATGTAACGTCAATAGTCTCAATAAAAAAAATCCCCATAAAATTTCTTAACCCATACAATATAGTTTTATAAACTGTCTGCCCTAGCTGTAAATACTTTATATATTTGCGGCAAAAGTGTACTTAAGCGTAATGTTTCAAAATTGAGTTTTGTAATTGTTAAGTTTACTGTATGTGTACTTTTTCTTTAACAAGATTTATTGTGCAGATGTTATTGGCATCCGCAAGACTGTACACTAAGTAAATAGTATAAGAAAAAGAAAAACTATTGCATTTTTTCGTAGAAAATATTTTTTTTGTATCTTTATATCTCTGGTCAACGTGTATAGATATTTTTCCTTAAATTTTGAACCTCCGTTGTGTGAAAAACAGCTTAATCTTTATGTGGCAGCAATCTTAAAGTATGATAACTAGGCTGTTTATAAGAAAAAATTATAATTTTTTTTTTTTTCTTTTTTAATTTTTTAAACTATCTTTTTACAGCTTTTTATAAGTTTTTTAAATTTTAATTTACATTTGTGATAATATATTTTATATTGCTAAATATATACTTACAGGTTTGTATATGTGTTACATGATAAATATAAATGTCTAAAATGCAAAATAAAGATCACAAGACACTTGGTGGTGTTTTTAGAAATAAAATTGTTTTCGCGGCTACCAGGCCCTATCACAGAAAACGTTAGCCAGGGCCATTTTTTTACGTGTTTTTTTTTATAAAATATTTAAATTTTAAAATACATAAAATTAGAATTAAATTTTTACAAAAAAATGTTTTTGAGTTGTATTATTAGATTAAAAAATGAAGACAAACTTAACGTGTAGCATAAAATATAAGTTCTAGAGAATATGGTTTCATACTAAAAAATATTTTTTATTGCAAATAAGTTTTCTTGATAGAAATTTTTAGCTGAAGCCTGCCCCCCTCTTTTAATCAAGGCAAAAAATTGCCCTGTTTATAAGGGAGTTCATTTTAAATAGAACAGATCATATGTATTACCGCAACTGATATCCCTTCACAAATTATAATTTACCTGTAGGTCTCAACTTCGCATTTATAGCTGTTAATAGTATGCTTTTTTTGTACTATCTCTTACCTTAGCCCATACCCAGCACCCTTTTCTAACCCGTACCACTTCTCTGACCAAAACCTAACCCTTAAAGCGCAAAAAGAATGTATTCATCTACGGAATATATTGCCAACAGGTAGGTTACTTGTCGTACTTGTAGTTTATCATATTAGTTAAGACGTTTGTTTTTTTACTTTAAAACAAACCCCCCTGCAAATAAATGCAATTTTCTTATCGCCTTCGTTTTTAAGAGAGTAAACGAGGATTGCACCCTTTTTTTAATATCGCTTTTTGCTAGAAAAGAATAAGTTGGCAATCTTTTTTTAAATTTTGTTTTCTTCTTTGCTTTTTTTTTGTTATATATTAAAAGGGGTAAAATAGAAAAGATAATAAAACTTGTAATGAGGTTTAGGTTTTGTAAAAAACGTAAATTTATACACTTTTTGACATTAAGTACAAACAACAGCATAAATAAAGACAAAAGGCTTAAAAGCGTTAAAATTCGTATATGTTAATTTTATAAATATGTAACCAGGTTAAAACAAGAAATAAATGACAGTCGAAAACAAAGCTAGATTAATTGGGTAAAATGATCTAATCAAGTATAAAGAAATACATAAACTAACTTTTATACAAAAACTTACAAATATTAATACAGTAAATACAAAAATTCTGCATAGCATATTTTTTTTATGTATTTATTTTAATGAACCTAATCTTATTTTATCTTTATAAAAAAAACATTGTTTTCTTTCGCGATATAATTTTGAATAATTAAAGAATTTGTAACAGTCTTTAAAGAACTTAAAAAAAAATATAAGTATAAACTAAAATATAATAGCCACTTTTTACTTAGTGTATTGTCGTAAAAGCTCAAGAGTCAAGTTTCAAAATCAGTATATACCTGTAAATTACATCAAAACGAAAATTTAGCTAATTTAAATATAAAAAACTACACGAAAACAGTTTTTAAAAACAAAAAAAAACATATAAAAAAGTTTTAAAGCAAAATATTGTATTTTATAAGTTAATCAAAAATAATAAAATATAAAAAATATGCATTTTGGACAACATATACACAATGCAATAACCATGTGTCATTACAAAATAGTCTATGAGCGGGTACTTTTTTTTGTCATTACACATGTTTAATAAATGCGTGGATCTTCAATTTCTGGTGTTTTTTTTATTTTTTAGTTTTATATACCTTTCAATTATCTACACATTAAACATTTTGTTTTTCGACGGCGAAATAAAGCACCTATCTATAAGAATTTTTCTTAATAAGGCGTTCGTTCGCATCTTAAAATAAAAAATCATAGTAAGTATAATGAAAAACAAAACAGAACCAAAAAACTATAATATCAAAAATCATGTAGAAATAATGTCATTTTTACACACTTAAAACTAAAATATACATACTTTGGGACAATTTCGTTTTAGTTTTTTGTTTTAATTTGAAAAATATCAATAACACAGTACAATTTTTTCCTTAAACACAGTTTTTATATAAATACTCGTTTTTGCCAAAAAAAGGCATTTATTTTAGCAGCAAATTTTTTGTTTTATATATTAATTGTTTTTATATGTATGCTATATTAAAAAAGGTTTTTTAAATTAAAAAAATGCCTGTAAATGCGCAAAGTGTGCCCTGTAAAAAGTAAGATGTAGCAAACGGTCCGTTATGCGCCTACTCTGTATTATACACTGCCGGCCACAATACAAAAATACACTTTTATATAGCTTTTTTCTGTTTGAAACAACATCATATACATGCAATCTAAAAAAAAGTAAACACGATGAGTTATTGTTGTTTCTACTGTATAGCTCGTTTGCTATATTTCTGCATTAACAATTTTTGGTATTGACTTTTGGTTGTACAAAGGATAATCAAATGCAATCTTTACGTTTTCCTTCACAAAAAACTGCCCTGTATGCTTGTTAAGTAAAGCAAAAACATACTTATTGCTTTTGTTTACATTCATAACTATTTTATCCTGCTACAACTTAGACATCCTAAGTACCCTGGAGAATTTTTTAATCATAAAATCAACTATTAAAACTCTTTTCTAGACCAAAAAAAGAACGAACGTTGTAGTGTTCTAAACCGATTAGAGACATGCACGGTCCGGTTATCACTTTCGAGAAACAATTTTTTTTTGGCTTTTTATATCAGGTAAATATAGGTAAAAGCCGAACCTTTATTCTATAATTATACTTATCCTGTATAATATTACAATTAAAAATTTTTCACATTCAATCTAAAATTTTTCACATTCAATCTAAAATAAAAACTTATTATTATTTAATTTGATGTCAAGTTTGTAGCATTCATATGATATTTATGATTCTTTATACTGATTTGCAGTATATATACATGCTTATTACTTAAACCCGCTTCGTAATTATTTCAATTACCAACTTCGTAAAATAACTCATTATATTTTTTGTAAACGATAAAAAAAGAACACTTTATGGGTAAATATAACATATTTTTGTTTATTTTTATAATATTTCTAGTTTGCGTAAAATTTAACTACAAGCATTACCTTTGCTTATTGTAAACAACTCTAAATTTTTAATGATCTTAAAAAAATTAAAAATCTTTTTCGTCAAAAAAATTTACATTTTTGCTTACATTATGTGGCCGGTCCGGTTATTAAACCGCTCCGGTCCAGTCCGGGCCGGTTATGTAATGGAAAAATGCAGTCCGGTCCGGGCCTGGCGGTCAATAACCGGACCGTGCAGGTCTCTAGTCCATACAAAAAGACTTTGATTTTTTTGTTTTAATTTTAGCCTAAAGCATATGAGGAACAGTTAGATTGATATTTCAATTTTATTAAGATCTGTATTAAAGAAATAGTAAGAAAAAAAATAGTGATTGATAAACGAAAAAAAAGTTGTTTAATTGTTTATATATGAATTTCTTTAGGAGTAAGCTTGTTTAAAATGAATATTACGTCAATATTAAAATAAAAAAATGGTAAATAATTTTTATTTTAGCGAATATTGTAATGATCCCAATTTAATAATATTTTTTGATTAAATGTCTTTTTATGCCATTTGTTTTGTTTGAAGTATATTGTATCTAATGAATAGCATTTATGTAGATTAAACATATTTTTATGTTAATTTTTTATATACTATAGGTTTTTTAATTTTTACCTTTGTTTAAATATTTTTTTGTATTGTATTTTACTCTTTTCTGCCACCTGATCTTATAAGCATACAGTTTTAGGTACTTATACTAAGATTTGGAGGAATTCCGTACGTATGTAAAATTTATAGTGGCAAATGGTTTCGAAATTAAGGGCTTATGCCATTTTCAGTCGGTGTACCTAAAATCGAATAGTAATAGTTGTAATTTTACTATAATGATGTTTTTTTTTGTTTTAAAACCTTTAGTATCTTAGGTTATAGCTCAGTATACTGATGAAAAAATCTGTATGGTGTTGACCATACAGATTTCGGGTATAGTACTTTTTTACAAATACTAACTAAGAAAAAATATCTAGAGGATAAAATGTTTTTTCAGTATACTAATAAATTTGGAACACAAAAAACGGTAAAAAAACAAACAAACCAAAAATACGTTTATTAAAATCAGTATACTGATTATCGGTAAACTGAAACACAATGGAACACGGTCAAAACCCGATAAAATAAATCCATTAAATAAATAAAACAAAAAAGTATTAAAATATATGGAAGCGCAATTTTTGTGTATTTTTCGTATAAGTAAAAAATTATATTTTATTGTTTTATGCATAGGGTACTTTTTTATTCATTTTTAAATTTGAATTTGCAAAATAAATTTTTATATAAAATAAATATACAAATTTTCATAGACATAACATATTAATAAAAAAAAATAGTTCTAATGGCACATAAAAAGGTATATTAATACAGATAAGGCGATTTTTTTGTGCCGAGGCACCAGGTTTTCGACATTATTAATTTTGTAAGACATAAACTTATGAAAGGCCCTATTTTTTAAACCTTCGGTATAGAAAAAAATATTTAAAATACAGCAGATCTTTTGTGTGTGTATAGTAAGTTTTTTTTTTTATTGCAAACAAAACATTCTATAAAAAACAGATTCTGTAAAGCGAACTCCCATCCAAAGTGTTATTTGGGGTTTCCAATTTCGAGATCTCAAGATTTTCGAGATAATGAATAAATCCGTAATTTTTTGATCGAACTTTCGAAAATTGTGAGAGGTTTCGATTTTCGAACTTTCGAGATCCTCGAGATGTGGTCTTTCGAGATTGTATTAATATGAGCAAAAACTTGTACCGTATAATCGCGAAAGTAAGGACCGAACAATATGTAAATCTGATTAGAAATAAATATAAAAAGTCGCGAAAGTTGGAACTGAAGAAAAGGCTAGAAAATTTTATTGGGTAATAAAAATAAAAGGAAAATACGATTAGTGTAAGAATTTATTATAATTATAAATATCTGAAAATATTCCGTTAAATAAATCTTAGATGATCTAAAAGACTTTACTATCGTTGTAGCTTTTACGGTTGTAGACGCCTAGAATACCTATTCACATAATGAACTTTGTGTAGGACATACGGCCTTTTTATCTTTTATGCCGTATATAATTACCCTATGGACAAACATCTGCCTAATATATGATTTCATTTGTTTATTTATGCTCACATCCAGCGGTTGTAGCAGACCTGTGTATCCTGCGGAAATAGAATCAGGAATATATTTCTTTTTTAAAAGAATATCTTGTATTTCAGCATCCATAAAAACAGTAAAGCGATCCATAATGTATAATTGATATTCTGTCTCAATGAGGAGAAATTCAAAATATTCCTTCATAAGATCTCTATTCATCCAAGCGTTTTTTTAAACTTTTAGAATTAAATCATCTATATATTTATACATGTTTCTAATAGCATTTTTTCCTTTAAAGATAAGAAAGAAGGTAAAATAGTTCCATCTGATTTTATAGTCCAAGCCGCGGTTATTCGATTTTTTGATGCATATTTTTTTGTAATTGTTATCTTCTTGGTACCTTTGTGGTCTACTGTCAAATCTGGGCATATTTCGAAGTAAACAGGGGTTTCATCCATATTTGAAATATTGTCTATGGAATTGTTATAATCTTTAATTTTTTGCTTTATATCATCTATAGAGTCCTTCACTACATTTTCATCCACCTCTTTCTGTTTATTGTTGCGCATTTTCTCAAACACAAATCATATCTTTTGAATAAGTTTTTTTACATGAATTTGTAAATGATGGTCTCGTTTATGCATTTTTGTATTTTTTCAAGCGATTAAATATATTTAAAACTTCAGCTTTTATCACTAGGTATGTAATTGAAAGACATTCTACACGCATGTTTAATATTTTCTTATATAATTCCTTTTCAATGTCTTTATAGGCTGGCTTTCTGGCACTTCCATATTTAATTGCACTTCCTGGTTGACTTTTTAGTTTCTCTTCTTCTTTGACCCATCTTTTTATATTAGAGGCAGGTATACGGCGACGCTGGGCAAATATTCTCTAGCCAGTATTTAATTTCTTAAATTTATTCACATATCTTAATTTGATTTTTGTTATGGTTTGAACTGGAATAGAACTTGATGGTGGATTGCCTGTCATTTTATGGGTTTAAAAAAAAACAAGAAATATCTTTAATAATAAAAGTCGCGCAAATAAAAACTGATTTTATTTAACCCATCTTTACTTTTGCGATTATACGGTATATATATTTAGATATACATTTTTATTGGCGTTCATTACAGCTGAATTAGCTATTTAGCTTATTTTGTGTAAAATGCGCATGTAAATGTTATTTAATGCAAGAAAAAAACATAAAAATATAGAAGATCTTGTAATTTTAAAAGATGATATAAACAAAGAAACTATAAAAGGTACAGTGTATAAGAATTGCGTACACGCTATATTTTGGAAATAGTCAATCTTGTAAAATAATAAGTAAATATGTGTAATGAAAGACAACGTACTATCAAGCACTGTTGTTTTTTAATTACTTGTTTAAAGTCTACATACAACTAAAAAAATAGATTGCGCGGATTCAATAAAAGTCGGCTTCTTTAATACAAAAAAAAATAAAAACCTCGTCTTAAAAAATAGAAAATAAAAAAGTTAGACCAAAAATAAATAAATTTGCAATAACTGCAGATATATGCATTAAATACTAAAATTTATTTTATGTTACATTTTCGTTAGGTCTATATACTCAATTAAGCATTTTCTTACACGATAACAAAAAAGATTGGAACTATTTCTGAAGAGTACAATATTTAAAAACCATAAATTATTTTTGTAAAAAATATTGTATGATTGGTTTTTTACGTCTTTTTTTAAATATTTGTTTTATGGATAAGATATTATAAGATAATGTTTATTGGTTGAAATTTGTTTCAAAAAGGTGAAAATAATTATAAAATGCTTATTTGTTGCAAATTCGTACATCGAGTGCGCACATCTAGATTACCTGTGATTTTTAATGTATATAAATAGATTTTGTACCATAATGTAGTTTTTATTGGTTTTGAAATAGTGCTTTAGAAATATAATTGCATTTAAAGTATCATCACTCATTCGATTATGCGATATAGTTGCGTTATTTCCTGACACCGAGAAAACCCGTTCACTTTTCAACTACTGTAGATTTCATGGCACACAGTTGTCGGATTACAGTAAGAAGATTGTAACTCATAACTCCTGTTTGAACAAAAAGCTCAATGAGCTCTTCCATGTTTTTTTTACTATTAATTACATTATCTCAAGGCTTGAATTATTACACCCAGGTGCATTGGGGTCGAAAATAGTCGCTGTTGAAAAGTTCTTGTTTCCACTAAAATAAATCTTGTGTATTTGTTGCGGCAGTATAAGTTTGTTCTGTTGGCTTTGAATAGGTCTTTTATAATGCATTTAGATCTCGAATAATTGTTATTTGCGATTTATTTATAAATTGAGGGTTTTGTTGTTGAATAATAGATATATTTTTAAAAAACTCCAATATCGATATTATCTTTGTGTTTCTTTGTTCCGTATATCGCTTAAAACTATTCTACATACTTCAGTTGCATAAGAATTATTCATTGTACTATATTCATTAACTAAAAGTTTTATCGCCTGCTCTGTCTGCCACAGATTATTTTCCGTTTGTGACAGCAGCAAAACTACACCAGAAAGTGTCGTAAGAAGTTCGACAACTTTTTAACTCAGAGTACAGTCTGTGTGTGCAATATCATTATTGCATTCATGGTTATTAACTATTGAATATTTGTGTTTTGTACTTTTTGAATGTATATACCATTTCTTTCAATGAATTATACCTCGGTTATATGTCAAGTGGTACTGATTTCGTAAAATATGATTCTTGTTGATTTTAAGCTTGTAGTAATGAGTTGTTTTTGGCAGAATGTCTTAATTTTCTTACAACCTTTTATACATTTTTCAATACATCATTTAAGGTAAAATTATTTTTATCACGTATATGTTACATGTCACTTGAACTTGCGTCACCTTCATCAATATTGGTTTTAGCCTTGGGTTCTACTATATCAATGTTGTCAGATCTTGCAAAATCTATAACCCAAGATGCACATCATGCGCAATACATTTTGTAGGTGTAAATTTAGTACTATAACTAAGACTACCCATCACCGATGTCCCATCTGTTGTCATGTAATACACCATGCTATCCATGTCAATCCGACCACTTCCAACCGTTCTTTTGAAACAGAAAACAAATCGTTAGTCGCTGCAGAATCCTTTGTACGTATAAAACCTAGACATATTAGCTATGTGTTTTGTATATAAACGTTTGCAGTGAGATATTTTCGATTTCTTAGTGATGACTATTCGTCTTATGTTTAGCCTGCATCTTAATACGCTATGTATTTTGTGACGTATCATTTCTTAACAATGTGTCTTGCTTTAATATGTAAAATTTGAATGTGGGCAGCTACTGTTGCTTCAAGAAAGCGGCATTTTATATCCACTTTTTCTAAAGAGGAGCATAAGTGAATACCTCTTTGCAATACATTTAAACTAAGATTGTCTTTGCATATAAGCTTGCAAACCGAAAGCTCCTTCATGTGTTGATGTTTTACTTTGATCTCTATTTTGCGCTTTCAATTCGCATTCAGCATCTACATTGCTATGATATACCATCATATGTATTTTAAGACCTGTAGTAGATGGTCCAGCGGGTGTTACTTTTGCGCAGCAGTGCTTTTATATTGCCTTGTCTTTTTTAGCAGCTGATATAGTAAAGTAATTCCAATGTTTTGATGCGATAGAAGATGCAATAAAAGCAAAAATTTTCCAAGCATCTTTTGAGATTTTCGAAATTTCTCGAGATTTCATGAAATAATTATACACAAAATAAGACCTTGAGTCTCGAGATTTGAGATCTTAAGACTGGTACCCTAACTGTTATTACGAAACTGCTTTATTGCAATACGAAAATCTTGAAACATAACATAGAAATTCTTTGGCATGCTAATTATATATATTTTGCGTCTAAACTTACCTCTTTTTGCAAATAAAATCTATACTTAGACAAAAAATGAACTACACAAATATAAAAATAAAATTAGAAAATATGCATTAAAAAATTTATTTTTTAATTTAATTTACCGTAATTGTTTTCATAAACAACACATTTTCTGGTAATATACATTTATTTTTATTAGATTTTTACTCCTACGTAACAATTTCTTATAATATACATTTTTTACAGTACTTTTACCCTATTTAACTTAGACAACATATGTAACGGCATACTGCGCTTCTGGGATTATAAAATATAAATAAAATATTTTTTTGGTGAAAAAAATAACTGTTGTATTTTTATAGCTTGTATTGCAATTTTGTCCAAACATAAAGTACCTAAACCCTATTTTGTAACCGGAAATTACATTAACTTGCAATTTTGTATAAAAACGGTCTTCGCACGTGTGTTTTGAATATCAACTTTCTTAAAAATTATAATTATTGGTAAAATTATCAAAAACATAATTAAGGAATTTTTGCTTAAAATATTTTTTTAAACCAGTCTTTTACCCCATTAAAATCATAATAAGGTAATTTCATATAAGTTTTATTACCGTGGAATATTTTATCTGTTTTATTTTTTTTTATTTTACACATTTTAATATTTTTTATTGTGTACTTTAAGAAAATGAATACGGTATTTAGTAAATTACATTTTTTTTATATGTTATTATATTTGCAGCATTTAATGGGGTTGCATATTTTTTAGATTCTGCATTATTTCTGAAATTAATTTTCGTAAGCTCATTCACAGCAGTGGCTACCCAGGATTTTTTTTAGACCAGGGCTAGTCAGTGTTTTATATAAACAATGGGGTAGAAAACCTGATTGATGAAGTGAATTTTTTTTTTGAATTTTTCTATCATAATATTTTTGCAAAAAAGACCCCGCGTAAATCCAGGCGCAATTTTTTTTTCTAGAAGGTACGCCCCCCCCCCCCTGCCCCCTGGGTACGCCACTGGTACATTCCTAGTGAACTAAGTTTTAAGTGCCTTGTGTTTAATGTCTATGTTTTGATTTAACTGTTTTTTTTTATGTTTTGACTATTAACTTCAAACGCTTGAACAAATATTCTAAAACTGTAATTAAAGTTAAAGAAAAAGACAAAATTTATTTACAATAAGCATGTAATATCAAGGCTACTGTTTAACTTTTTATAAATACGCAATATTTTCCTCTTATTGTAAGTAATGATGCGGCTACAAAAAATTTATTGTATAAAGTACAAATAGGCTATAATAAACACACCAAACCAAACTACTATACGTAAAATCACAATTAACGAATTTTTTGTTCACCGTAATCACTTGTATGTAAACCAATGTGCTAAATTCTTACAGAAGATATGTCTTTTGCGTTAATCCTGTAAATTGTCAATGCTGTTATATTGAGTTGTGCAACCCAACAACAAAAACAACGTTGTCAAATACGACAGTTTCCGTTTAAAGTATGCAAGACAAATCGTGAGAATATAATGAAAAAACAGACAATAATTTACATTTGCAAACTATTAGGCATCGATTTCGTATAAAAAAAAACAGTCCACGGCAAAAATTTTTGTAACCAGCAGTTGCAATTGCTTGTTGTATATATGGCTATGCTTACAAATTTCGTGATTTACGTACCTTTCATACCTAATAGTTTTTTTTTGTTATTTTTTTTTTTTGCAAACTATGATCCGTACAAGTAAAATGAGCAAGCGGTCTTCTAAGTACGCATCTGTGTTTATAATTTAAGAACCAAGTTTTTTTTTTCCGTTGTACATTGCCCATTGGACAAATGATCCAGGCGAGTTTATGTCACATGTGTGTCATGGATAGCAAACTTGTTTAGTTGTTTTTCGTGGGTGCGCAAATTGGTTTTTAAGAAACAAAGTTGCATTTTCGATTTAATAAAATGTATGTGTGAATAGAACAGAAATTATTTTGGTACTATCTTGATGCTGTCTAAAAAGCCTGTTTTTTTTACGGGATTTGTTGCTTGACTATAGATATGTAAAAACAACCTTTTTTATGCTCGTCTGCCAATTTAAAAATCTTGTGTAAATGATAATTACTCAAATTTTACTGTAAAAACGTCTACTCGAGCCGAGTGCATTTTCTAACAATGCAAAATATTTTTTTGGTATATTTGTCGTAGTTGTTCTACATATTAACACTACAGCAGATGTTTTTGTTCGTTGTGTGTAATTTTAAAATGTGTTGCTTCTATCAATTTGTTTTATGCTGTAGGATGATAACATGTCCGACAACAATGTTTTACGTAATTAATTTCTACGCCTCATTAGCATTTTATATAGTTTTTATATGTACCTACTAGAATTAACATACAAATCTTTGTTTCGTGTAACTATTTATACCTCAAGAAAGAAAAACATCTTTTATCTATGCCAGTGTGGTTGTTATAGCAAACAGATGTATAAGTATACATCGTTAATAGCATTTCAGATATTGGCCAAAATGTTTTTGTAGTCAAATGGTGCCTTGGTAGGAATTTTTGTTTTTTTGTTGCAGGCGTACGCACAATGGATTAAGAAACTGCGTATTCACACGTATATTTTTCTGTGCAATATACGTCGTTTAAAAGAGTAGTGTTTGTAAAAATTTAAGAAAATCTTTGTTTCTGTTTTTTATTGTATTTTTAGATAAACTATAGCTCATTGTAATGCCAGTAAAAATTTCATTTGAAAAGCACCAACTATATACAACAAAAACAGCATAATATGTATTACTTATAGCATTTCAATAAACTTCTTTGTAATCAATTTTTTATGGAGACAAAAAAAAAGGCTTTTTTTATTTTTTTTAACCGTTTTTTTTCGTCGACCAAAAAATACTTTTCTTATTTTTCTGTAATAAATTCTAGTACGCATACATAAATATATAAAAAGTATGAATAAACATGTGCTTATAAACAAATTAAGCGCAGAAAATCAATGAAAGTTACCGAATGTACTTTTATATTTTCTTATCTATGTGTATAGACGTTTATGTTGCTAAAAAACAATACCAGTCTTGTATATTAGGAATTACACTGTGTTCTGTTTATAATTTTATATATACATAACATACTTATTCTCACTTGAGGGATTATAGAGTTGCTCGATGCACATGTGGTAAAAAATAGCTATCATAATACATGTGCCAGTATGCCCTTGTTTTCGCAATGCCCGTTTGTATTTTCCTGCCATTAAAACATCAGAAATTTTTCTTTATAAGGGTATTATATTACCTGAAACAAAAAAAGGGAACGAATTATAACACAAGAAACACCTAGAACACAAAGGTTTATATAATTTGTAAGTTCTAGCATAAGAGCTTGGCATTTAGTATTTTTTTGTATAGAATCATAAATATTATCTTGTAATTTACTATACTTTGTTATATATAAAAAGAGGTTTTCTACAGTTTTTTTTACCATGTACCTTTTTTGTCAACAAGTACATTATCATTTTGCATTTTTTTTGTGTATGAAAAACGTAAATATGCATTTTACCTGGTAAATTTGTTTGAAATTTATAACAAAATGCCATCATAATACTGTTTTATGCACATGTATTTCTTTGCACATAGATGCAAATAATTCAAGGTGCAACAAAATAACGTTTGGAAATAAAAGTCCTAAACATTCATATTTATTTTATCCCAAAAGCTTTCTTTCCTGTTGATCTATTTATAAGACTACAAATTGCCTAAATACACATTTTACATATAACCAGTATTGTATCACAACTTATTACACGGCTCAAGAAAAGTATTATTCAGACGTAAACGTTATTTCTTGAGCCAGGTATGCCCGCGTAAGCTCATTATCAGCCGGTCTGTATTCAGACACCAACAGCGCATTATTAACGACAGAAAAGCATTTTCAAAATTTTCGTGATTTTCTTATCGTCAAAAAGTTATTGTAATAACATATAAAAGTTATTATTTTGCATTTAAAAAGTAAATTTTTAGCATGTTCTTCGATATGTAAAACCACGTGTTTTATAACAATGTCGTTAGCTGGATATGTTCTTAAAACGTGATTTAAAAACACTTGTGCATTTTCATTTGTCCAAAACGTTTTTTTATAATAGCGTATTTACTATAACAAAAATTTCCAAAAACCCTGTTTGTCTTTTATAGCAAAAAGTATTAAAAAACTGTTTCTTAAGACGAAGCACTTCCACTTATATTTTTTTCATAATGCAAATTTTTTTTTGAGTTTTTAAAACTGTTTTTTAAAAACAAAAAACATTTGTCTTTTTTCATGAAAAACAGTTTTAAAACAGTTTTTTTTTTTGTATTCTAAAAATGCTGTTAACTCCACTTACTATAGGCGTGGGTTTACAACATGTAAACAAGGTTTAAAATATTTTTTTTTTTTCAAAAACGGTATCAGATAAAAAGCCACATATAAAAAAACAAATATTTTTTGTAAAGCCAGATTTTGCGAATCTAGAAATTATTTCTGACGTAAAAATAAATAAAAAATACATATTATAAATATCAAAGCAATAATACCGACATATTAAAACAAAAAAAAATTCAATTTTATTTTTTTAGTCTGTACTATAAAATTAGATGATAATAAAAAAACAAAAATAAAAAACTTGTTTTTAAAACGCAAATTATACTGGTTGTTTGTAACGATACAGCATAATAAAAAGTTTTTTATAACATTATGCCAAATGACAACGTTTTAAAAAAAGTTTATGTAGCTTTTACTTGATTTTGTAAAAACATGCATGCAATCTGATAAAAGATAACAGCGTTGTAGAGCAATAAACAAAAACAGTTTTTGTCAAATATTTATAAGTTCAAAAGCGTTTTAAAAGACATAAAAAAACATGGCTTACCATTTCTATACATTTTTGTGTTTTTTTGTGCTCGCAGTGTATGCGCAATAATATAAACTGCATTTCTATATATAGTGGATTGTTTTATAGAAAAAGCCATATACAAAGATACACAGACTCAAAAATACTTTCTATGCAAATATTGCGAATTATTGCACGCCGCGTTTTTACGTTTATTCCTGTAGTAATTTGTTTGCAACAAAAACGGTCGAAACCATAAAATTGGGTTGCTTGTACAAGCAACATAAAAAATAACAGAATCAAAAACTTCGAGAATATAATCTGAATAATCTCGAACGCCAAAATGCAAAAATTTACCAAGTTTTACTTTCGTCATAACACAAAACTGCTACGCGGCATCTTTTTTTTTACCTATGCCAGGTTAAGGGTCGACGGATCCGGGTTTCGGAGTGATCCGGTGTAGCATGGTACTTTTACCCCAACCCAAAATATACTTAATTTACACAATACAAAATATGTATGTGTTGGTTTTGCATATTTTAGAGATGTGTTCTTATCTTTCTTATCTCATGCGATTGATTAAAAAAAAATGCTTATTTTTCGAATTATTCGTAAAAAATAATTAGATATATATTTTCATAATATGTTTTATGTAGATATTAGTGTATTTTTGTTGACATTGTTTTATAAAAAAAGTTAAATTTTAAATTTTGCCTGAAGAAATATATTTTTCTTGTAAAACTAAAATCGTATCTTTAATTTTCTAAAATGCATGTTCTCCATTTTGTGGTTTTTCTTATAGATTATTTCAGAGGGTTAATAGTACCACGATAGAGACAAATACTATTGTGGTACTTTTACCCCTTTTGATTCAAAATTTTGCCTTTTTTTGACAAAAGCTATAAGTCTTAAAAAGATCTTTTACACATATGTAATCATTAAAATGGCGTCAATATATAGTTATAAATATTTTGATGGATTTTTCTCTTATATAAAAAGACTTTAAAAAT